>CM070013.1:47696982-47853851 GCA_036247105.1 Cirrhinus mrigala
CTCTCTCTCTCTCTCTCTCTCTCTCTCTCTCCTCTCTCTCTCTCTCCTCTCTCTCTCTCTCTCCTCTCTCTCCTCTCTCTCCTCTCTCTCTCTCCCTCTCTCCTCTCTCTCTCTCTCTCTCTCCCTCTCTCTCTCTCTCTCTCCTCTCTCTCCTCTCCTCTCTCTCTCTCTCTCTCTCTCTCCCTCTCTCTCTCTCTCTCTCTCTCTCTCTCTCCCTCTCTCTCTCTCTCTCTCTCTCTCCCTCTCTCTCTCTCTCTCTCTCCTCTCTCTCTCTCTCTCTCTCTCTCCCTCTCTCTCTCTCTCTCTCTCTCTCCCTCTCTCTCTCTCTCTCTCTCTCCTCTCTCTCTCTCTCTCTCTCCCTCTCTCTCTCTCTCTCTCTCTCTCTCCTCTCTCTCTCCTCTCTCTCTCTCTCTCCTCTCTCTCTCTCTCTCTCTCTCTCTCTCTCTCCCTCTCTCTCTCTCTCTCTCTCTCTCTCTCTCTCTCTCTCTCCTCTCTCTCTCTCTCTCTCTCTCTCCTCTCTCTCTCTCTCTCTCTCTCCCTCTCTCTCTCTCTCTCTCTCTCTCTCTCTCTCTCTCTCTCTCTCTCTCTCTCCCTCTCTCTCTCTCTCTCTCTCTCTCTCTCTCTCTCTCTCTCTCTCTGTGTGTCAATGCATGTGTTTCTGTCAGTGAGAGTGTGATGCTGCTGCAGGAACACAAACACATTCACACGTCATCTGTAACACTCGTGTGTGTGTGTGTGTGTGTGTGAGAGAGATTCATCATCTTACACAAGAAACAATGCTCTGCTTCATCAGGATAAAAATCTAAACATCCATATAACTGTAAACATCCATCCAGATCTTCAGGTTTAAATTCAACAACATTTATCATATCAATATGATTTATATAATATTTAATTATATGATTTATTTAATTATACAGTTAATTATGTATTTATTAGGGCTGTCAAACGATTAATCGTGATTAATCGCATACAAAATAAAAGTTTGAGTTTGCCTAATATATGTGTGTGTACTGTGTGTAATTATTATGTATATATAAATGCACACAAATTAATGTATATATTTAAGAGAAATATGTTATCTATGTCAAAAATATTTGTATTTATATACAATATAAATTATATAAAATAATAAAAACATATACTTGTAAATGTTTCTTATATATGATGTACCTGAATGTGTTTGTATTTATATATACATAATAATTGCACACAGTACACACACGTTTATTAGGCAAACTCAAACTTTTATTTTGTATGCGATTAAACAGCCCTAGTATTTATACATTATTATTTCATGAAATAATACGGCTCATTAACAAACAAATGAGTTTTGAATATAGGTATATTTGATTTTGTTGGATTGGCATGTTTTTTCTTTAAATATACACAATAAGAGCAATCCTCTGAAAACTGGCCTTAAAATGTATGCATTTTACATAGCAAATAAGTAAAGCACTATTATTACTGATATATAAATATTTCGTAAGATATGAAGGCCTGTTTTTTTTTTAGAAAGTGTCGTTTTCCAGTATAAATATCTAAACATTCATAAATCAAGAGACATTTACTGGAGATGCAGAATGACATGTGCTAAGAAGCAAAGGCGGAGTTTAGGGGGGGCTGGGGGGGAGGGTGACACTGCCCCCCAAGACGAGAGCCAATCATGATTTTGTCTGAGCTATGAAAAATCAAAGAATTCTTTTTTTTTTTTTTTTACATTTTGAGTAAAGTACGTTTTGAGTAAATTAATTTCAGTTTAAGCCCCATATCCTCGCAAGTCGCGACTCGTGATTCTCAGCTTGTCTTGAAGAGAGGACTCTCTTTTCGTTATTTTCCCGCTTTTGCAAGTTAACTGTTTGGCTACATCAGATACAAGTTTCTCAGTTATGAGGAAAGTAGGAAACTGGCTCCAAACTTCAATGTCACACATCTCCAATTTCCCTCGTTTCACTCGCTTTCCTTCGCTTTTAAATAGCTTGTAAATGAGCAGTGCACATTTTACTTTCACCTTAAATTAGCGGCAATTCGGCATCAATTGCTTGAATCCCATTAAACTCACTTAGCCTATAAATTAATTGTGGAACTTTTATTAACAAAACAAATAAAAATAGCTTACACCATGCTATATGTCTAATATAAAATAACAAATAACTTAGGCTAGGCCTACATACATTTTAAATAGCCTAGTATAGAAAACTAAAAATCAGCAAACACTTTGAAACTAAATAAATAAGAAACAAATGTTCAAAAAAACTTCAAAAACCACCATAGATAAACAGCAAAAGTCAACAGGCTTTTCAAAATAAAAAACATTGCCGAACTTCACCATCGTCTTGTCTGTCTCGTCTGACCTCACTCTTCTTGTCGGTCTGCTCATCATTCCGCTCGCTGACAACTAAAATCTGATCTGTGATGCAACTGTCGTTCGGGACTCTGCATCGAGCAGCCGCGTTCAGTTTTATTTGTGTCTGTTCTCCAACTGAACTAAATAATATTTTATTACTATAAAAAAATCAAAACGACGGTGGTGGTCGGTGCCGCGGTGGGTAATTGACGTCACTGATGTCGCAGAACACCGACTATGGCAGCAAGCCTGTTCTCTGCATTAAGCAACGTTATGTTTTTTTTGTTTTTGTTGTTTTTTCACTCTTTGTACAGCAGTCATTGTTAATTCTAAATATATTTTAATGTAGAATATGTATACATAGATATATGAAATATAGAACATGTATAAAAAAAAAAAAAAAAAAAATTGCTGCTGGCTCGTCTACCAATGGGTTCCCCCCCGTATAAAAGTGAAACTCCGCCTATGCTAAGAAGTCTTGTTTTCTGAGAAATTGATCCAAATGAAGCGAGTTTATGCAGAATCTCTGCCGGCGGGGTCACAAACATCACTGTGTTTTCTTTCTGAATGAAGTTTATTTTTCTCATCACTTCATTTGGATCCGTTTCTCAGAAAACAAGACGGTTTATTTGAAATGGAAAACAAGACAAAAGTAATCAGGAAGAAGCACTTTTGCAATGAAGATCTGCCAATCCAACAAAACAGAATGCACTTCCCGTACCACAGAGAATAATTGGTTCGTGATCTATGTGCGTTTAGTTTTGTTGGATTGTCAGGTGTCGTTCGTGTTTGTAATCGTGTGCTTCTGTCCTCTGAAATCAGATGCGCTTTAATTTCCAGGTGAGTGTTTCTTGTTTTGAGGATCTCTTGTGTTTGTTTTGAGGAAAGCGGCACAGAGACGCTCATCAGGAGATGGTTTTTGGAGAGCGTTCATTCGTCACACCAATCTGTTTGGCTGCCGGTGTGTTTGCTGCGTATGAATTCATATGTCTGTCATATAAATAAATGAGTTTCATCACAGAATGGCATGACATAAAGCAACGCAACGCTCAGCGCTTCAGGGGAGACTCACGTGTGTCACTGAGAGCCTACACACGCATGAATCACTCGCACGTCCTGTTTGCTCTCACGTTAACGTTCCCGTTTCATTTTTTCTGAATGTTCTCTAAATGTTCAAAACGTCCAGTTTTTTAAATGTTTCAGATACATGTTTCTGTTGTTGTTCCGTGTGATTGTTTTGCAGACATGAGGAGAATGGCGTCTCATCTCGTGTCTGTGGATTCCTCCAGAACATTGATGGTTGGGATGTGTTTGAACGTGTGGTTTGTTTCAGCAGTGGTTTGCATTATTTATCTGATGCTCAGAGCTCCGTCAGTTCGCTGTCAGCACCGCGCTGGGTTTGTCGGACTCTCGTGACAGTAAACACTCGTTTGTATGAACATCCATCTTGGCGTGAGGATCCGGATGATCCAGCAGCGTTTCATTGTGTAAAAACTAAAGCACATTTACAGTGATGCAGGACCACAAATCAGTAAAGAATATTGAGTTTTATATTGTTTTTATATATTCTTATCTTCTTTATTTTAATTTTATTGTTGTATTTTATCTTAGTTTTTATTTTAGTATTTATTTTAGACTTTTTCTTATTTTTAATATAATATTATCTGCAGTATTGCTTTTATTTTTTTATTTTTTTTTATTTATTTATATTAATCTTATTTTATTCTTAAGTTTATTCTTTACTTTATTATTTTTGTGAATCAATATAGTAAGTAGGTGGAATCTGTTGGTGGAGTTAGAATTTGAGCAATATCTATTTTTAATTTTATCTTAATTTTTCATTATATTTTAGTTTAGTTTTTATTTTAATGATCTTTATTTTAATTAATTTTATTTTTTAATCTCATTTTACTTTGTTTTACTGCATATTTAGTTTGAAATTTGCAGCTGTCACACAGGATGATCTGAACACATTAAGATTAGTTTGGCGTGATGCGTGTGCACGAGGAGACAGACAGACGTGATGAAGAGTGACGTTACAGCTGGACGGCGCGTTGGGGGCGGGGCAGCAGATTGGGGCGGGACTCTCTGTCTGATTGGCCAATAGCAGACGAATCGGTTTTCGTGCGTGTGTGTGAATTAGTGTGGAAACAGAATGTCAGGATGGAGGAGAATGAAGCTGAAAGTCTGTTATGAGATCAAAAAGACTGTGAACTTCAGAGTGTCTCTGATAGAAACGAGTTTGACCTTTGCAGCACAGTCACTGATATCAGCATGATTAGATGAATTCTGACCGCGTCTCTCTCCCTCTCTCTCTCTCTGTGTGTCAGGAGCGCGGGAGGGTCGGCGTGATCTTTAACGTGGGGACGGACGACATCGTCATCGAGGAGAGCGGCGTGATGGTCAGCGACGGGAAGTATCATGTGGTCAGATTCACGAGGAGCGGCGGGAACGCCACGCTACAGGTGGACAATCTGCCCGTGCTCGAGCGCTTCCCGTCAGGTGAGACACACACACACACACACACACACACACACACACACACACGTGATCACGATCATGACAGACAGACGCGTGTCACTCTATCGCTCTGTCTCTCTCTCTCTCTTTAAGGAAGACGTTTTCTGTGCTAAATCGACATAAACTGTCAACTTAAACTGTTTTAATGATTCACGACGTCACACCAACCCTGGTTGTGTTTGAGGATTTGTTTATTAACATTCACTGCTGGTGAAATTAAACTTACCTGCTGAAAAGTTAGAATTCAGTGTGTTTTTATATTTTTAATTTTATCTATCTATCTTTTTTATTTACAATACAGTGAACTGACATGAAGCAAAGTGGAAAAGTTTATGTTCAGTTTGTTTTCATTTTATTATTTATTTCATATTTTATTTATTTTCATTTTATTTTACCATTATTTTATTGATTATTTTATTTTTATGTATTACGATGTTTTTTATTTACAATACAGTGAATCGACATGAAGCAAAGTGGAAAAGAAATTTTATTTTAGCAAAAAAAAATCTAAAAACAGCGGTTTATGTTCAATGTGTTTTTATCTTATTTCTTATTTTATGTTTTTTCATTTTATTTATTTATTTATTTATTTATTTATGATTCCAGTGGAACATTTATCACAATAAACTCACAGCAAAAAATCACTTAATCTGTATTTTTGTCTTGTTTCCAGTACAATTCTTAAATCAAGATACGTTTACTGTAAAAGCAAAATGACTGAAGATATGAAGTCTTGTTTTCTGAAAAATGTTTCAGAAATAAGCAAATTTATGGTAAAACAAGAAAAAATACTTGCCAAAGAGATCAGAAAACAATATCGTGTTCCTTTTCAATTAAGTTTATTTTTCTGACTCCACTGGTAAATTTTTTTCTTTCTTTTAAACCATAAACTCACTTAATTTTGTTCAGTTTTTTTCTGAGAAAACAAGATTGAATGTCATAAGTTGTTTTAGATTTCAAATACTGGAAATCAAGACAGAAACACAAAGCAAGAAAATTATTTATTTATTTTATTTTTTATTTTTTTGCGGTGCACTGCGAGCGACTGAATATTTCCGTGTCATACTAATGAATCTGTATCTGAATAAATGAATCCTGTGTGTGTGTGTGTGTGTGTGTTAATGATGTGAGCAGCAGCAGCAGCAGCATCATGGACTGGAGAAATATAAATATCCAGTGACCCAGTTAGCGCATAGGGAGCCTGCAGTGGAATTGTGGGTAGATTGAGGAGCGGAAGCTTCCAGCACCTCCTGCTGGCGCACGGAGATCCTGCAGGACCGGCGCTGATCCCAGCCGTTGTCATAGTAACAGGCTGTATTTAACGGGAACAGGTTTATGAGTGGAGGTTGGTCGGGCTGAAGGTCACTGCGGTTTGCTGTGGTTTACAGTTGATCATGTTTTAGTAATACAGTGTGAGAATATCAGCTAAACACACGTAACGTCCACAGGAATCCATTACGAGTGGCATTACGAGCGTTGCCATAGAAACGAAACCTTCCTCGTATGCAGATGAGAACGGCGAGTGACAGCGTGTAATTACGGTAATTCTGTCGTGACGTGAACGTAGCATTAGTGCGATTACAAGACCTGCTCACAGCGGGCCAGCTTGTATTTAGTGTGGATATTATTTCATCTTATTTACAGAACATAATATTTTTACTGATGTGTTTGTTTATTTATTTATTTTCATTATTTATTCATTTATCAGCACAGGATGATACAAAGAACTGACAAGAAGCAAAGTGGGAGTGAGAGTTTGTTTGTTTGTTTTTTTTAACTCAGGGGTAGTTCATGTTCAGTGTGTTCCTTTAATGTTTGTTTTTTATTTTGTCTTGGTGTTTATTTTATTTGATCAGTATTAGACGGAGCTGTTCTTTGAGGGTTAAGATTGATTCGCTTGTTCACATCATACCAGAATTACTGTAACGATCTGTTTCCTTTCAGGTCTCTCAGAACGAGTCTATATTTAAGGAGACTTTATGAATCACTGTTTGCTTATGAATGAGGGGCTCGTTCCAAACCCTAGTGAGCTGCATATGAAGGCGTCATGGATGAGGTGTGATGCTGCCTGTAAGATGCTTACTTTCAGCTAATGAATGAAATAAAAAAAAACTAAGTTCTTTAGCAAAGTCAAGTTAACACAGAAATAGGACAGATTTTTGTTAGCTGTACAATTAAAAATTAAAATAATAATAATTGTAAAGTCTTTGTCAAATCTTGTACATTTAGCTGGCTTTGATTTCATGAATGCAGTCAGGAATCAGGGTGTGTGTGTGTGTGTGTGTGTGTGTAGACGGTGAGTAACAGCAGAACGGCTGATGCTGGCAGTTTAGCATGCGGTTGTGGTGGGTGTGTGTTGGATGTGGCCGTCGTCAGTGAGTATTTGCTCTGCTTTCAGCTTGAGAGAATCTCATGAGGAGCTCAGCGTGAGATCTGCGCCTTCATCACATCACCGTCACAATCAAACCTGTATTTCCAGTAACACAAAGACGAGCTGTTGCGTTTGAAACGACACTGCAGATAAAGAGGAAAGTGTTTCCTCCGCACAAAATGAGGATTTCACTTTCTGAGATAAGACTCTTGTGAAACGAGAGAATAAAACGGCGTCTGATGTGTTTCATATAAACGCTGTGAGGCTGTTTCTACCTCACAAACACTCGCTCGGTCTCACACTGATCTCGGATATAACAGAAACCAGGGGTGTAAAAAGCACTCCAATTATACCAGTGAAAATAAATGACAGAAGGGAAAGTAGGGAGTGAAATTCTCAATACTCACAAGTACAAGTAAATCTCCAAAAACATACTTGAGTGAAAGTAAAAAAAAAAACATCATTTAAATTTCAACAGTAGAAGTAATCTACAATTCACCATACTTACCCACTTCATTAATCACAGTACATTAAGACATTACATATCATATGACAAGTTTTCTGAAATGTTGTGTTTAAAAATGCACCAATATGCATTCATTTCAGAACATTATTCTAAACACTAGATAAAGTCAGGTTCATAATTCTTGTGTGATTTTGTTGACATATTAGAGGTTTTTCCAGAGAGGATTTTGCATTTCTCTCTTTATCAGTCCATAAATTAGAAAATACTGTCAACAGACAGAAAACGCATTTTGACCATGTGTTTTTGGAGTAAAATGTTATAAAAACACAAATGACATATGAACAAACCCCTTGGTAAAAACCTTCAAAATAGAAAGAGGAATAGAACTGTTAAGTTTGTTGTGTGTGAGTGCTGCTGAAGGGGAGATACAAACTCATTTTGTGAAATAAATTTTTTTAATAAAAATATATAGACGCAAATAGATAAAGTGCAATAATAAAACCAAGTGAATGACATATCAACAAACCCTTCAGTAAAAACCTTGAGAGTATAGAGAGGAATAAAACTGCTAAGTTTAGTGTCTGTTAGTGCTTCTGAAGTGGAGATAAAAAATTTTAAACATATGTATGTAGTTGAAATCTACAGACGCAAATAGATAAAGTGCAATAATAAAACCAAGTGAATGACATATCAACAAACCCTTCAGTAAAAACCTTGAGAGTATAGAGAGGAATAAAACTGCTATGTTTTGTGTATGTTAGTGCTGCTGAAGTGGAGATAAAAACTTTTAAACACACGCATTGTAATTGAAATCTACAGATGCGAATAGATAAAGTGCAATAATAAAACCCTGTGACTGATATATCAACAAACCCTTCAGTAAAAACCTTCAGAATATAGAGTGGAATAAAACAGCAAAGTTTGACATCTGTTAGTCCTGCTAAAGTGGAGATACAAACTCATTTTGTGAAATATATGTACTGTAATTGAAATCTGTAGACACAAATAGATATAGTGCAATAATAAAACCATGTGACTGACATATCAACAAACCCTTAAGTTAAAACCTTTAGAATATAGAGTGGAATAAAACTGCCAAGTGTGGTGTGTGTAAGTGCTGCTAAAGTGGGGATAAAAACCTTTAAACATATGTATGTAATTGAAATCTACAGACACAAATAGATTAAGTGTAATAAACAAAAAAACTTAAATTCGTTTTTTTTTTTTTTTTTCATTCTAGAAGAAGGCATGAAAGCAAAATAGCTTAAAATCTCAAAACTGACCAGTGCATAAAAAACAATAGTTTAGCCTGCGGTGTCTTGCCTTAAGTAAAACCACAAATATTCAGTTTAAATTGCAATTTAGTGGAGTACAGATTGGCCAAAATAATATTTAAGTACAGTAATCAAATAAAAAAGTATTTTACACCCCTGAAAGAAACCATCTGATACCCGCCGTCAGACCCCATAAACACACACACACACACACACACACACACACATACGTGATCATTCTAATGCATTTGATTGCTTGAGGACTATGATGGACCCTAGTGCTCCAGCAGAATCAGGATTGTGAAGGAGAATCAGAGACGCGTCGCCGTACGGCAGCAGGTGACGGATCCGCTCCTAAATGCTGGATGTATTTACATGTGATCCAGGCTTATTTGATCTCGCTAATAAAGCTGAGGTGCTCTAAGCGAACGCTGACGGGGATTGTGGGTAGGGATGCATGCGGGGATTTTGATTAGATCATTTGCAGTCGAGCTGCAGGAGCAATTAAGAGGCAGTCGCTCTGCTACGAGTGACTTCATTAAAGAGAGAGAGGAAAGATTGCTGTGGCTAATTAAAGAACTGACAAGTTTGATTTCACCACAACGCCAACTCTCACTCACGGAGAGAGAACGAGGGACGGTTGAGCTCCGGCGTGATGCCAGCAGACGTGTGCGCATTCTCGCTGTGGTTTCTCTCGCAGTAAGTGTTTATATACGAATCCTAATGAGCTCTGCAGGTCACGCACGTCCTCGCCTTCTCCCGAGGAGCTCTAGTGCTGCAGGTTCACAGGTCTGAACGTATCTACAAACGAAAGGGTTTGGTGTGACGCTGCAAATCGGAGCGTTTGAGAACATTCGATGGTTTGACCCGACACAGAAAACGTCTTCCTGGAGTTTCACTGTTTGATGTTCCGCAGGACTGTTTGTGGATTCGATATGCTGATATGGAAATGTTCTTATGCATTTTTAATGAGAACCACAATGGTTGCTTTTCCACGTTCACCAAGACACTTTAATGCACTGTTGTAATTATCCAGAAGTAACATTCCACCTCTAAACGGACTCATAAATATGCTTAACTCTTGTTTAAAACACATGGTAACCAGAGCTTGCTTCTCTTTCTAACCTCCAAAACCATGTTTAAAGCCTTGAGGGTGTTAAATCTGATTTTAAAGTTCATAACCTGCCAAACGGTGACATGCTGGCGTTCTCTCTAACCTCTAATCTGTAACCTTTGACCTTCCAGATTGTAACCTGTTGAATTTGTTTGTTCTTCAAAGGGAGCTTTGATAGTGAACGGCTGGCTATTGCTAGGCAAAGAATCCCGTACCGACTCGGTCGGGTAGTTGACGAATGGCTACTCGACAAAGGTAATTAAACAGCACCAAACCCCACTAATGAACGGTCTGTCTAATCACGCTTAACACATCTCTGGACGAAGTGCACGCCCACGGACGCAGCGCGAAACGCCGAGCGTGCGACGATTTACACATGAGAAGAGCAGAGCCGAGATTTGAACTGAGGGGAAGACAACATTACCAGTGTCTCACTTACTCTTAACTAGTAGTTTGCACCTTAAGAAGTGTTCATGACGGTCATTGTGAAATATTGATTCTAATCGGCGCAAAACGAACGCTGCGATCCTCAGATCTGTGGATGCGCTCTGTCATCTGACGACGGGACTGCACTTCTCCAGAGTATTAACCTTACCAATAACCCCCACATAACCCTCCCTTAACCTCCCAACAACACGCACAACTGTTTGCTGTTGTGAAACGTCCTATCGAGCAGAAACTGATTCACAACAGTTTAAACAAGCGAAACTGCACAGTTAAAGGGACTCTATTTCAGCGCCTCCGTTTCATCTTCGCTCTCGTCGTTCTGTCTAAATTGATTCCAACTTTAACCCTTTGAGTCCAGAAGGTCCTAACGGTTTCATGCGAGTTTCCTGGCAATTCACTTCCTGTTTCTGAGGACACGCCCACCCTGACGGCAGAACTACGGTACAGCCAGGCGTTTTGTAGTTCTTTTAGCTTAGACTAGCTGCTACATTGTACTGTTGCACACAAAATTTCAACCAAATGGATGAAATTGATGTCATGTTTACTGTTAAAAATAAGTGTTCATAGTGTTTCATGAGGAAAACAGACATTTATATTAAAATAATTCAACTGTTCTATGTTGATCTAAAAATAAGTATTATTTGAGACTCAACTCTTAGTTTAAGTTGTAGGATGCTGTCAGGAGATCTTAAGGTTCAAGGCGGCAGAAGTGTGCAAGTATATCGGAGTATAGGACAGTCTGTCAACTCAAAGGGTTAAAGGAGTTTTAGTGTTAACTGACAGGAGAATGTAATGGTTAAGCAGAATTGAACCAAACGACGACTGAACCGTTCTTCTAAACCCTGGGGGCCGCCGCTCTTCTTCTCTTCAGCCGGTAGGTTTTAGTTTTCATTGGATTAGATCAATTCGAAGCCCTCAGTCATAAACCTGTTTCTAAACTCACATAACCGAATGAACGCAGATCAGACGAAGAATATGGATTATTAGTCAAAGCAGATGAACCCGCTAAACAGAGCGCCAGAACAGAACTAACCCGCACGTAACGCCTGAATGAAACTCAGAGGGTTAAACGGCGGACGATTCGTGTGAATTTATCGGATCGATGAGTAAACGCTCTCCTCGTTGTTCTGTAGCGTTTGCGGAGAGAATACGGTCCCTTTAACATTTAAATGTCTGAGAGTCAATGATGTGTTGGTTTACTGTGTGATCCGTCATGTGTTTGTCTGAGAGTGCAGTTTGGACTGTTGAGTTTTAGGTTTAGGTTTAGGATTTTTCAACATGAAATCAAAATCGATCTTTCTAAAGAAATAAATATTCTTGTATTTGTAATCTTTACCAATCCCTTTAAGTCAAGACACTACAGGCAAACCCATCGTTTGAGATTTTAGGCTATTTTTCTGCAGTAACTTAAAGAAAACACCTCACATTTAAGTGTTTATTTATTATTATCTGTTTTCAGTTACAATCCATAACTTTAAAAGATTTATCTCCACTTCAGCAGCACTTACACACACCAAACTTAGCAGTTTTATTCTCATCTGTATTCTGAAGATTTTTACTGAGGGGATTGTTGATATATAATTCACATACATTTTTATTCCTAAAAAGTGATACAAAGAGAAATCCAAAATCCCTTCTGTAAAAACCTTTAACTCTAATATGTCAACAAAATCAACCAAGAATTATGAACCTGGCATTAGGTTTGCATTCTGGACATTTCTGCAAATTAGTGCATATTTGATATAACACATAAAACATAACATTTCAGAAAGCTTGTAATACAAAAGCATTTTAATATACTGTGATTATTTAACAGGGGGAAGTATGGTGATGTCTGTTTGTTGTTATATTTTTACACGGTTCACCTGTAGTGTCTTGTTTTAAAAAACTAAAAGCAATTTCTGCCTGTCGCATTCTATAAGTAAAGCGAACGAGTTTCATGTTGACTAGAGACGGTAATGAGGATGGTCCAGACTGCACCGGGTCCGTCACACATCCGAACCGCCGCGCAGTCACAGTGTTCCAGGATTCATGTGGAAAAGGCCAGTGAGTGTGTGAGAGCGACTCTCTTTCTCTTTCTCTTTCTCTCGTCTGACGTTGAGTTAGATCAGACAGAACATTCTCGAGCGGCGATGGTGTCGGTGTTATAAATTCAAGATGGCAGCACCTCCACAGCTCAATGAAGAGGAAAAAAAGGGTTTAACAGCTCAATTCCAGCAGAAGCCGTTCAGAGGCTGGCTTTTTCTCCCTCGTCCTTTTTCGGCGGCGTTCATCACGCTCTAAACGTCCCCTATGACTTTCCATCATTTCCTCTTCTCCTGTATCCGACGCTCCTCCATCTCCGGGTTTTTTATTGTGAAGCCGCCGCCGCCGAGAGAGACGCAGTCAGAGATTACAAATAACCGCAGCGCATTGATTTCTTTTGTGCTGTTTATTTCGGTTCCTGAAGAAAGTCCTCAGCGGGGAAATGCGAGCGCAGAGCACATTTGTTTTACAGCAGAAACGCGCCCGGTGTCGCTACTAAATCACTGCGCTCGGGCTCTGTTTGAACACTTTCTCACTTTTAAATTACTCCAGAGAGAAGAAACACAGGCTTTTCTATTAGAGAGCGCAGAAGCTTCTCGAAAAGCTCCTTGGTTTCCACCCAGACTCCTGCAGAAACACGTGACATTCTCACCGGACTCTCACTTCGTCCTGACGGGGACACGGGCGGTCCGTGACAACTTCCCAGAGTTAACGAGAGTTTCGGTCACTGTCCATCGCAGATCAGATACACGCGTTCATTTACTAGTGATGCACTGAAATTATGGCGGCTAAAGAATGATGATTGTTTTGACGAACCAACATCTTTTAGTCTGCTGTGTTCATGTATGAACAGGTCTTCACTGAACATTATTTGTAGTGTGCCAAAAATCCTTGTTTTGTTCTTTTAATATGAGACAAAGTCTGAAGTTTACAAATTCTGTCAGTTTTATGACAAAATTCAAACAGTAAATGTGGTTTTATGGCCCTTTAATGTGTGCTGACAGATGGCTGTAGATCGTCCCTTGCTCTTTACTACTAGTTACAGCAGCAAATAAACATGAATGATCATCAGAAGAAAAAGAACAACTCATTGGAATCAGTCGTGAATCATGGAAGCCATTAATCAGCAATTTAACTGCAGAAAGACGTCCATAAAACAGCTTGAGATCAATAATGTCACTGAACGTCACGTTTCCTCAGAGAAGACACTCAGTGACCATAAACTCGATAGTCAGCTAGAAAAAAACAACTCTAGAGAGGAGCATTTCTATCAATATATGCACTATACTACATATTCATAATTTATTATTTATTTTTTTTATTTTTTTACTAAATCTGCGCTTCAATTTTTAATGCATGTTTAAATAAACCATGAAGACAAATTTATAGTACATCTATTATCAGCAACAAATTAAGATATTATTAAAAGTTGACATAAAAACTGCCTGTATGCAATTTAAATGATTATTTATTTGAATAATTAATTGATTACTAAATAAACATTACTTATGGTCTTCAGTTAAATAAGAACATTAACTTTGGTTTTGGTTAAAAAATTAATTTCAGTGCATCACTGATATAGACATTACTTCTAGAGGATGGACTCTACCTGGCAACCACCCAGAACCTGCATAATGACGCATTAAAAGCCACCATAGCAACAGCCTAAGACCCTGGCAACCGCTCAGATTCCCTCCATCTGTGTGTTGTTGAGGTAAAAGCATCTCGCAGCAGCAGCAGCAGCAGAACGTGCACAGAGAAAACTTTCTTAACAGAACTTCTGACTAACAGTTTCACAACCTTCATGCCCACTGGTGAAGGACACGGGTCACCAGGATCAAACACCCACTCCACTGCGCTGGACCAGAGGAGACGACCTCACACACACACACACACACACAGATACAGGCGATGGTATCATTACACCTCAGTGGCGTTCAGGCGGTTTGAGTGTTAGTCAGTGCAGCAGCAAGCCCACACACACACACACACACACACACACACACACACACACGCGTTGGGTTTTCCATGTTTTATGGGTTCATTCCATAGGTGTAATGTTTTTTATACTGTACAAACCCTATTTTCTATCGTCCTACACCTAAACCTAGCCCTCACAGGAGACTGTGCACACTTTCACTTTCTCAAAAAAACTCATTCTGCATGATTTATAAGCCTGTTTCCTCATGGGGACATTTGGTCCCCATAACATGATAAATACCAGGTGCGCACACACACACACACACACACACACACTAGTGACCTGCTCGCATTGTAATTACAGAGTGCAGCTCTTTTCACTCATCTTTCATCTGTGAAATGAAGGGATTTAACTTATGAAGGGAAGAAACTCATCTCCACAGAAGAAGACGCTCACCCTGCTCTCGGTGTTCAGAGGTTCAGTTCAGCCACAAATGAACATTCTGTCCTCATTTAAAGAGGATAAATCAAACATAAAGAACGTGGAAGAAGATGTTTCGAGAGAAGAAGAAAACAAGTCATGCGGGTTTGAACGACATGAAGGAGTGATGACCAAATGATCGTGTTCAGAGCTGCTGAAACACTGTATTCCTTTGTTTGTTTTTCTTTCTTTTTCTGTTTATTTATTTGTTTTTATTTTTTAATCAATTGTTTATTTTTCTTTTTGATTTTATTATTCTTTCTATTTTTTTCTGTTCTATTTTTATTTTTCATTCTTTTTTTTTTTTCTTTTTTCTGTTTATCAGTTTACTTTTTTTTCTTTCATTCTTCTTTCTGTTTCAGATTATTTTTATTTCTCTCTCATTCTGTGTTCTGTGGCGGGTCGCTGATCTCCTCACCCGTCCGCTTACGGAATGACTGAAGTAAATCAGAGCATCTTGAGTCGACTCGCTGATGTTTCTCCAGACGATGGATGATGTTTTCACTGCATCTGTGAAGCTCAGAGCCTGAATTCACACTGCTGGATGTTTCCATTTCTTAGTCGCGCTCAGATCCGTTATATGGCCTCAAGTGCACAGTTTGACAGAGATCCATTGGAACGCTCGCCCGGAACGGTTTGACGTGAACGAGCTGATTGAAAACCTCACAGGAGCAGAGGAGAGGAACATTTATGATTTTATTGCTCAGGATCAGAGAGTCAAACACATTCACAGAGGTGGAGATGTGTGACGGTGTGTGTGTGCTCTTCATCTCCTCACTGATCATCATCATCATCATCATCATCAGAGGCAACATTAAAACCGACAGAATCAAGCATCATCAGTCTCATGAACAGATTTCTTTTCCTTTCTGTCCATCTTTCATCATCAGCTGCTTTATGAATATTTCCTCTCATCATCATTTTCATTCTGTCCGTCTCTCGTCTCTGAAACCCTCCAAAGGTCATTTCTGCCCACGTGAGTTTCCAAGGAGATGATGATGATGATGAAGATGAGAGAGAAACTGCTGATAAACAGCAAATCTCACTCGGTAACACAAACTGAGTTTGCCCACTGAATTAGATAGTGATTTGATACAATATGAGATGATACAAAACTAAAAAAAAAACAATTACATGACCTAATTATGATACATTATGTATGAAAAAACTGAAAAATAAGTAACGAAAAAAAAGTAAAAATGAATTAATTATTAAAAAAAAGAAAAAAATCTATTTCTGTCAATCTATATTTTTACTAATTCATTTTCCCTTTTCTTTCGTTCTTTATTTTTCAGTTTGTTGATTGATTGATAATTTATTTGTTTGTTGGTTTGTTTTTCTTTTTTCTATTTTTATTTTTAATAATTCACATTTCTGTCTTTTCTCCTTTTATAATTTTTTAAAGTAATTTATTTGTGTTTTTTTTCCTTCTTTATTTCATGTTTTCCATTTTTATTTGCTTAGCATTAATGTATCATAACAGCCAAATCATAGGACACAATGCACTATAAAACGAGACAACAGGATACGACTTATTCAGTTAAATGAAGTTTAGTCCAGCTGTGGTTTCAGGGCTGATCTGACATGTGTTGATGTGAAGTGTTACCGGACCGGAGGTTTGCCGGCGTTTCTCCGTGCGTTTGGCCGTCGTTGACCCGGCGCTGATTGTTCTGCTTCGTTTCTCTCTCTCTGCAGGTCGGCAGCTGACGATCTTTAACAGCCAGGCGTTCATTAAGGTGGGCGGCGGCGAGAAGGGTCGTAACTTCCAGGGTCAGATCTCGGGTCTGTACTATAACGGCCTGCAGGTGCTGAAGCTGGCGGCGGAGGGCGACCCCAACGTTCAGGTGCAGGGGAACCTGCGTCTGGTGGGCGACGTGCCGTCCGTCATGAGCACCGACACCACGTCCACCACGCCGCTCGCAGACATGTCCACCACCATCATGGAGACCACCACCACCATGGCCACCACCACCACCCGTAAACAACGCTCGCCCACCATGAGAGACAGCGTCACGCAGGTCAGTGTGTGTGTGTGTGTGTGTGTGTGCGTGTGTGTGTGTGTGTGTGTGTGTGTGCGTGTGTGTGAAAAGACCTCATACTGCAGTAACACTCACAGTCCGAGATTAAAGATGGGAAAAACTGGAGCAAGCGCTTGTGCAAAAGTCAAAAGTTTGATTTTTTTCCTGTTCGATAAGGGCTTCATTTCTTTAATTAATCAGTTATAAAGGCACAATATGTAAATTTTAACCACTAGAGGGCGCATATGCAAAACAAACAAAGAACCAAAGGCGTAGTTTGATGACGCCATGATTGACTGTGGAATCGTGGGAGATCTTCGTCTTCTTCATCCCCACAGCCAATGCATTCTGACGGGACACGGGCAGAAATCACGTTCATCAACGAGCTAATGTGTTAAATACTTATTAAGATCGCTGTAGCATGACGCAGGGTGGAGATGAAAGTCATGGAAGTGAAATGAGGATGTGGAGCGATCGCTAATGAAGGACGAGTGCGATACACGGCCCGAAAGCAGCAGAGCTTTTATTATGACACAGTCTTCCACAAAAAAGCAGCACTGTTTTATCATACTAGATACATTTTGTGCCTTTAATTACTGTGATGATCAACAGTAGAGACTGTTGCAATTTTTATGACAGAAATGATTTAAAATAGCAAATTAATAATAATATTATTATTATTGTTGTTAATAAATAGCGTATGCATTTTTAAAATCAAAACAAGAAATATTACTCTTACAATATTTCACTCAAGTATTTAGAGTCTGAATTTGACTCATTTTCAAATGTTAAAACATTTACTACTGCACAACTTGGGGAAAAAAATCAGATTGCATTTTTTTTTTTCCTGATAAAATTACGATTTTTAATATGAATTTTCAAAAGTCTAGTTTTTTTGTGCTTGTTTTAGAACTGCACATTTTGGCACATAATTTTGTAATTATGTATCAATAAAAATGATGATGATGATGATTAATACAAAATAAAACTATAAATGTTACTATTGTAATATTTCATTGTTAATAAAGTATTTAGGAAAAAGAATAATTTTGTTTTACATTATTACAGTAATTTACAGTATTTATGTTAATATTTTATTTTGACAGAAAACTGCAGGAAGCCTAAAAGCTTCTCTTCTTCGCTCTGAATCGCTTATGTGCGCATATATATATTTAATTAAATCACTGCCTTTGGATTTTATAATGGCACTAAGCCATATCACTGTTCTGTTTTATTTTGATAAATGGTTGAGTCTGGCAGAGAGTTTATTATACTTCACCTGAAATCCTCTTGATGGTTGTTTGAATCAGAATGATTCATGGACTGATGTAGAAATGCAGTAGAATTTACTCCATTCTGCTGCTGCGCTGCTCAAGTGAAGTCAGTTTCCAAAGCTGTGAAACAGTATCGTGCGGTTTAAATGAGTCTGTCGTGTTGTGACGGGCCTACGGTCAGCTCTGGGTTTGCTTGCGGTCTCAGAATAACCCTCAGAAATGTCAAATGTACAGCAGTAACCCGCAGCCATCCTAAATGTAAACCTAAAATGAGCCGTGTGAATCTGTGCCTGATCCTATAATTCATCTCCAGCTTCAGACGTATGCATTTGAGTCCACCTCAATAGTTCACAAACAGGCAGAAGAGGCATTTGATTACGGCAACAAAACATTTAAAACAGCAGCCCATTAATATCTGAAAAACAAAAGCCTTTTCCATTTGTTCTCCACTGGGAACGGTTTGCGTGTCTGTGGTGTTAATGCGATCGCCGGGCCGAGGACGAATTAAACGGATCCGTACGACTGAAATGTCACGTTGGGTTACGGAAACACGTGAAGCTGAAATGTGCTTTTGATCCGCGGTGCTCCGAATGATGTAGTCTCTAATAAATATCACTTTATGAAATAAACAAGTGAAGAAACACTCCAGGCTTCGGCACAATAGTCTGCAGCTTTTCAGAACTAATTAAAAGAAAACAGGATTGTGTCCCGCGGCTGCTTCAGACAGAGCGAGTGTCAAATAAATCTGCTGTGAATGAGTTCCTCGTCCGGTTCACAGCGAAACGGCGGATCGCTGAATTCAGGAGACGAGAGTCACGGAGCAGAACTAATGCCAGCTACTAATTCTGTTCATACACTTATTAGGGCTCGAGCACTGGTGGGCTGAGGACCCTTCTGGAATTGCTCTTCTTCTTCTTCTTCTTCTTCTTCTTCAAAATGACTCACATTTTTGAGGGCCTAAACATGCTCGAAAACTCATGAAACTTTGCACACACGACAGAAGTGGTGAAAATTTTACGTCTGATGTGGGTTTCAGAGATGGGTGTGGCAAAATGACCCGATAGCATCACCTATTCACGTTCAATGAAGGGCCCTTCAAACGACATGTCACATACATGTTTGAATATCAGTACATATTTGTAACACACCAATACCTACAAAAAAGTCTCTGGAGCGAAATCCAAAACCCAACAGGAAGTCGGCTATTTTACATTTCCTCTGCAATTTTTTGTGCTGTTTTTGCCATTTCCAGGCCTTGTACTTGAACTCCTCCTCCTAGAGATTTAGTCAGATCAACACCAAATTTGGTCAGTCTAATCTAAAGCCTTTTGTGAGGTTAAATTGCGAAGATCTTGAGTTTTCGTTGAAGGGCGAGTCTGTGGCGGCCTGACAAAAATTGATGTTTCACCATGGGACTAGAAGTTGTTGTAACTCAGCCATAAAATGTCTGATCTGCCCCAAACTTCACACGTTTAATAAAAGTCCTGGCCTGAAGACATTTGCATGCCAATATTCAGTTATAGTCATAGCGCCACCAGCTGGCAGCAGTAAGTTTGGCACATTGCCATTGTTGCCATTCACATATTCCTATTCTGTGACAACTTATTTATATTATGTGATGTTTCTTTCGTAAGCTGTGTACATTTTGGGCCTTTTTTTTAGAAAACAAAAAGGGTTCTATCTACAGAAGTCTATGGAACCCAAAAACTGAAGCTCAATATCTCAAAATGGCTCAGAATGCAGATAGAACCTTAGAATTCCAAGGCAGTGATATATGACTTTGACATATTCCCCCAATATTTACCACTTTAAATGCATATTGCTCACCGTTCACTGTTTTCCCAAAGCCGCCGGGTAGCAGTGACCACAGGTGCGAGGACCCTTTCAACACTGCTTGCAGCTTTAATTTAAAGATTAGATCGAGATCCTCTTGTTTAGTGTCTTAAAATTACTAGTATAGTGTTGTTTTAAACAGTCAGTGTTCATAAATTTTATTTTAGTTTTAGTTAATTTAGTACATCAGATTAAATGAAATGAGAAAAGTTGCCTTGGCAATTAGCTGATTTTTTTCATTTTAGTTAATAACGCTGGCAGACGTGAGTACAGCAGGAGCCAACACACAGACAGACGGATGAATGGACAGATGGACAGAAACACAGACAGACAGATGGATGGACGGAAAGACGGATAGAGATGGAGATGAACAGACAGACAGATGGACAGGCAGACAGACTGATTAACAGACAGACGGATGGATGGATGGACAGACGGATGAAAAGATAGAGAGATGGACAGACAGAAAGATAGACTGATTAACAGACAGATGGACAGATAGACAGATGAATGGATGGAAAGAAGGACAGACGGATGGATGGACAGATGGATGGATGAACTGATAGAGAGATAGACAGATGGGTGGACAGACATATGGACAGGTGGACGGACAGAGTGACGTGTTGTCAATCACAGGTCTGATCGGTAGTGCTTTGTTCTGCTGAATCTCTGCTGGTTGAATGAAGCTGAAGTGTCACGGCTGACTGTGTGTTTCCCTCAGAGAGACTCAATTTCTCGATAAGCTCAGATGTTGAAATGAGTTTGACGTGTCATGAGAAACAGATGAGAATGATTTCAGACGCCGTGTCTGGCAGCTTTGGCTCAGAGATGACGTCTCCAGTGTTCAGATATGACAGTATATATTTACACACGGACACCTGATTAATGGACTGAAAACAGAGTCATGCAGCTTCAGTCAGTGTGTGTGTGTGTGTGTGTGTGTGTGTGTGTGTGTGTGTGTAGGATCATCACAGGACAGCTGTCTGTGTGAATGTGGTTTGTGTTTGATGTATTTTTAATCAATTATATTGAAGAAGGACTCTGTCTGTCTGTCTGTCTGCAGAATACTGACGATCTGTTAGTAGCGTCAGCAGAATGTCCGAGTGATGATGAAGATCTCGAGGAGTGTGAGCCTGGTAACGGTGAGTCAGTCTTACCATCTGTGTGTGTTTTTATGTGCTGTAAACACACACACACACACACACGTCCCATGTGCAGCTGTGATTGGACAAAATACGCCTCAATTAAAGTCGACAGTCACATATTGGACCTAAATTAATGTCGTAATGTCGAAGTAAAATATGTCTTGATCATTTTCATCTCTGATAGTAGCGTTGAGTGTTTCAGTCTGATGAATGTGTATAAATGAAGGAAGCTAAATCAGATCATTCACTCATATTTATATCATGCCACTGATAATTGAATGTATATTCTGAAAACAAGTGGTATTATCTAATAGAGACTGCTTGTGAAGTAGGTATGTGTATCTATCCATCTATTGATCTGTCGTAGCATGCCTTAGTTGGCAGAATCCAGTACCTAGCGACCACTAATAACACCTTAGCAACAGGCCAGCATCTGCCTAGCAACCACCAAGAATGCTTCAGTAACTGCTTAGCAACCAGTCCGAACGCCTTAGCAACCTCCCAGGCTCAGCACAGCAACCGTGTGAGGGTGAGCAGCAGTTCATCTGTGCTGTTGAGAGCAAATATTTCTGTTGCACACTGGAGCAGACAAAAGGACAAAGAGAGCAAACAAATTGTGTGACTCACCGTCAAATGCAGGACAACAAAGTGAAAGAAAACAAGAAAGATGAAGGTACAAATCAAACAGAGAGGGAGGGGAGGGGGGGGTGGCTTCGACTGGCATCAGCATGTTCCTCACGTTTGCTGTATCGTGGGAGAGACGGATGAGCCGCAGACGAGGCAGAGCGGAGACGGACGGACGGATGGAAATCTCTGCATTGCGCTTCTGCTCCAGAGTCCCACAGAAGCGTCTCGTGAACGTCCCTCGTCTCAGCCGATCCCCACAGGCTAATTAATCTCTGCCCTCGTTAGGCGCTCCTAATTACATCATTCGCTGGAGCCTGCCGACCATTCGCTAGTTCTTAATGAGCTGAAACTGCAATCGCACAACAGTCGGACTGTTGCACACAAACACACAACAGCAGCGCCTCAGACTACAGATCTCAAACTCAGACACAGAATTACAGTGAAAACAGGATTTATATACTACCATAGTGTAGAATTTATAAATATTTTGAATTCGGTTTCATTTCTTGCACTTTTAGTTTTCAATTTGTAGCAATTTAGCAAATATTTCTGTGTAGGTTTAAATTATTTTTATTTCACTTTTAGTAATTTTTTATGTGCTTTTGCCCTTTTTATAAGGTTCATTTTTATGTTTCTGTTTAGCTTTAATTTATTTTAATTTCGCTTTTGGTAACTTTGTTATGGACTTTTCCTATGTTTATTAGCTTGGGGGGAGAGGCTAATATTTCTATTTAGCTTTATTTTTAATTCTCTTTTAGTAATTTTGGTATGGGATTTTGTCGTTTTAATTGTTTTGGGGTTTTTTTATGTTTCTTTTTAGCTTTAATTTATTTTTATTTCCATTTTCATTTTAGTAATTTAAGTACTTATTTCAGTTATTTCCCGAAGGCAACATTTCTAATTTTCACTTAAGGGTCATTGTGTGTCAAATCAACCAAATTTCAGAAACTTCTTCAGCTCAAATTTTTGATTTTGCTAATATTTTTTCTAAAGAAAGATGCACATGTATAATGATGAAAGCCAAAATATTTAATGTCATGGATGAATATTTACTGAGTAATCCACTATTTTGTAGAGGGGGGTCAAAATGACAATGTTCACCTTAGATTCAGAGTGAAGTTACAGGGGGGTAAAAATGACCTCAGAAAGATGGCAGCATCATTATCTTATTTTTACTGAGAGATTGTTAGTTCTGTTAGTAAAATCTGTTGACTTTAGCAATCTTTGTTGCATTATGTGCCAATGGTGACTATTCAAAAATGGGGCAACAGCACTTTTCAAGTTTTTCTCCAAAGTTTGCTTGCCTGTAACTCAAGAAGTTTTAAAGATATCTTAATGCCCTTTTAGATACTGGGTCTTAACAAACGTTCCTTTTGGCATCTTCATTTTTAAGGGCCTGTATGGTTCAGTTCCAGAGATAATGGAATTTCAATATGGCTCCAGGAGTAAATCGTTAAAATGTACACATTTTCAGTGGTCAAAAACCAAATGTGGGTCAGTTTGAAAAAATATGATACTTGGAATGTCTGAAGAACAAATAATGTTGAAACTAGAGATGTATCTTGTTTCTTTCTGTCAAGACAACTGCATTGAACATACCAGTCTGAGTGCCATTAATATTCTTTTTCCAAAGTTTGCATGCCTAAGATATTGCAATATGATTTTAGCTTCTAGTTCTTCATGAACTTTTCTTTTGGAGTCATGATTTGCAAGGCCCTACATCATTCAGCCGCTGAGAGATGGGGATCTCAGTGAGGCTCCATGTCAAGATTGTTGGATGTTAGCCATTTCAGTGGTCAGAAACCTAATATTGGTCACTCTGTGTACAGCTGATACTTATTTTATTTAAAGAATAACATCCAAAGAAGAAATGATGTTGAAATTATAGTTGCATCTATCAAAACAATAAGACCAACATTTGTTTTTGACCACTGAAAATGGGTAACATTCAGCAATCTGGACATGGAGCCTCACTGAGATCCCCATATCTCTGGGACTGAATGATGTAGGGCCTTGGAAATTAAGATTCCAAAAGAAAAGTTTAACAACAACTAGAATCTAAAATCATATTGCGATATCTTTAATATTTCTTACGTTATAGGCACACAAACTTTGGAAAAAGAATATTTATGGCACTCAGACTGGTATGTTCAATGCAGAAATGAGATACATCTCTAGCTTTAACATTATTTGTTCTTCAGACAATGTGTGGAAATTCCAATATCTCTGGAAACTCATAGGGCATTAAAAATAAAGATCCCAGAAGGAAAGTTTGTTAAGACCTGTCAAGTTTTAAAGTTCTTTGAATAACGAGTGGAGGACATTTAACATGAAAAAGGTTCCAAAAAGGAAATCCTTAAGGGAAACAAAATCCAACGTCAATGTAATAACACACAAACAAACAAAAGAAAATACCCTTGGATCAGGGATAACACAACTTGACTGCTCCATTACATGAGAATTTATACACATGGGGTTCAACCATTTCTCAAAAACCATACATTCACCGGCAAGTAATGTGAAGTAATAGCACATGAAAAAAGGATTAAAAATCAAGTTCAACATTTCTTTCAAATCACCAATATCAATATCACAATAATACAAAACTTCAATTCAGTATACTTATAGCAAGTCAAGTTCAATAACTCCTAAAACAATTTCAACCCCTTTACTCATACTTGGTATCTCCCACTACCCATGATGCAACACAGCAAAGATATAACCCTTTCGGGTCTTTTACCCGGTTCAAGATGGCCGCCACCATGCATGCCGATCCAGGCGACAGCCAACAGTTTCCCAGGAAAACTTAATTGTCCATTAATTTTAGTGTTCAGGTGGCCAGTCTGAAACACAACGGTCAAGACACGGATGTATGTATGTGTGCGTGTGCAATCCATCTCTCCGCTTCGCTGTCACATCAAGGTAAATAAACAGATTAAAAACCCAAGTATGTGTTTATGTCTTTATACAAGGGTTTAGCCGGGGGAACACTGGGAACAGAGGGCAGCTCTGTGACAAGACCCAATATTTAAAAGGGCATTAAGATATCTTTAATATTTCTTGAGTTACAGGCATGCGAACTTTGGAGAAAAACTTGAAAAGTGCTGTTGCCCGTTTTTGAATGGTCAACATTGGCAGAAAATGCAAAAAAAAAGAGTGCTAAAGTCAACAGATTTTACTAACAGAACTACCAATCTCTCAGTAAAAATAAGATAAAGATGCTGCCATCTTTCTGAAGTCATTTTTACTTCTCTGTAACTTCACTCTGAATCTAAGGTGAAAATTGCCGTTTTGACCTCCCTCTACAAAATAGTGGATTACTCAGTGAATATTCATCCATGACATTAAATATTTTGGCTTTCATCACTATACATGTGCATCTTTCTTCAGATTAAATATTAGCAAATTCAGAAATTTGAGCCAGGGACCTCTGGTTGAGTTGACACGGAATTTTTTTATTTTTAATTTAATATTTATATTTATATAAATAGCTTTATAGTACCGCTTTAGAAGTTGGTTTCATTGGCTTTATAGAAACATTAAAGCAGCTCTGTGTCTCTTCATGTATAATCAAGATATTCTTAATTTATTAGTTGGCAGAGCAAGTCTAACAAAACAAACATGAACGTTTGAGCGTGCTGCATATGAAATGTGTGGTTTGATGTGAAGTGAGTACATTTATAGAGGTTAATCTCAGTCTCTGTGAGCGGCTGGGCTCCCGGTGTCTTCTGTCGTCGATTATTAAGCGTCGGGGTCGGTCTCACCCCCGCCGTCGCTCTAGTGTTCGGCTTCAAAATCAAATTAGCTAAGAGAGAGACGACTCCAATCTCAGCCTTCCCCGTGGCCCGAGCGCCTGCGGCACACAGCGGTCACATTTCCAGCTTTCATTACTGCGCGTGGATGTAAACAGGCTCCTGAATGTTCAAAACGAGCCACGCGTTTTTTTTTTTTTTTTCTGGACATAGGGGTTTATTTTCCCTGTACTGATTGCAGTAGGATAATAAGTTAAAGGTGCTTGTTTTCTGTAAAAATATCACAATTAAGTGAGTTCACACTTAAAACAAGATAAGATGTCTGCTAATGGGGTCAGAAAAATAAATATACTTTTTCATTTAAATTGTGTTTTTCTTCTCCCACTGGCTGATCATTTTTTGCTTCTTTAAAGCATAAAGTCACTTAATTTTGATACACTTTTCAGAAAACAAGACTTAATATCTTACATAATTTCTGAAGTAAATGTGACTTGATTAGAGCAAGTGCAGATATTTGTGACACTGGACCACAAAACCAGTCTTAAAGGGGTCATCGGATGCCCATTTTCCACAAGTTGATATGATTCTTTAGGGTCTTAATGGAAAGTCTCTAATATACTTTGGGCAAAAATTCTCAATGGTAGTGTTAAAAAACACCCTTTTTACCTTGCCAAAATCAGCTCTGCAAAAATCATCTCATTCTGGTCGAGGCTGCTTTAAATGTTAATGAGCTCTGCTCGCCCCGCCCCTCTCTTCTCTCTGTGGAGAGCCTGTTTACTTTAGCCGCATTTAGCCACTAAACTTGCTAACTAGCACATTATTAGGAAAGATGATCACAAAGATTAATAAAAAAAATGCGTTAAATACTTCATAAACTATAAAACAAATTCTGCATAAAACTATAGGATGTTTACCATCAAAATGTAACATCTAATGTTATAAAATGTAAGTTTTAAAGTAACAGTCTGTTCAAGAATAATTTATGCGATTGTATATTATTTATTTGAAGTAATTAAAAGAGTTTCATGTCTGTCCTTGTGCTGTTCATCTGGTTGAGCAATACTTTTTAGAGACAGTAATTAGTCCAGTAATCTAATTTCACTGTGGAAGAGGTAATTAGTAGCTAGTGATTAATTACTCAACTTTCCCAACACTGATCATGAATTCAGTGGAGAGAAAGAGCTTTCAGAGATGTTTTTAATGTACATTTTTTTCCCCTCAAAACTGCAGTATAAGCACGAGTTGATGCAGGTCCTCTGTGCTCGTTCTGTGCATTTCTCACTATTAATGACATTTAATTTGCCCGTTAAAGTACAGTGCAGTTTGTCTGGCTTAAATCGCATCTCTCGTGACGGATTTGCAACAGACAGACGTGAGTGTCATTTGTCGCAGCGTGAGAAACAAAAGCCGAGGAGCGAAGCATGAATAAAGCTGCAGTGATTACTCTGGTTACTGACGGTGCTCACTTACTCACTCCAGACAATCGTCGTGAAACAAGTGAGAACGGCGGCGCGCTGAGGATGTGAGATGTTAGTTTGTACTCATGAGTCACGATGCTATTCTGATGCCGGTCTTGTCGTCAACGCAACTGTGACAGGAGGCAAAGTTTGGCCAATCACAGACTGGAACAATGATTTCTAATCTTTAACACACAGACACGTTCACACACGTTCACTGACTCGTGCGTCTGCGGATCGACGGTTCGAGCGGGTTCGCTCGTTTCGAGCGGCTCTCCTTCAAGTGCGTTTTAAAGAAGACGCTGTCCCTGGGGTTCGAGGTTCCTCTGGCCCGAGCGATCGGTTCCGCCCTCTCCGGGAACAGATTGCTGTGGATTTGCGTGCGTGTCGTGAGATATTCCAACAAATTTAATAAAAGCGGGAAATATTGTCTCGCCCGGTGGGCTCGTATAATTCACGAAGCGGCGGTGTCAGTTACTGAATTATCAGACTCCGTTCGGCGCCCTTGACAGATCATTCCTCTGAACGGCCGGTCGCCTCCAGCGGCTTTCCCCAGCAATGGATATGAAAGATTTGTCGGCGGCGAACGGGCATTCGTTTTATAGCGATCGCTCCCCAGACTCTCGACCCGCAGACGCACGGCTCTACGGCGGGGCTGTTGGGTGGGACGGACTCTGTGAAAGATGCCATTAACGTACTGTTTGCTTTTCAGCTTCTAACAACAGACTGTTCGTGTGTGTGTGTGTGTGTTCTGAATGCTAATGTCACCTTTTCTCCTGGTGGATTCTCTCAGTTTCTTTGAGCTTAATGACTCTGTTCATCAATATGCAAACAGGAAGCTCTTTTTCAAGGTTCTGCTGGTTAAGGGGAGGGTGCCGTGTTGATGCCACGGTTTGAGGAGGTTTCCCAAAACGCAGCAGAACAGTCCCCCCCCCCTCCGCCAAAGCAATGTTTGTCACACTAATTTGCCTCATCGTGTGAATAACAATGATGTGCATTATGTGTTTGAACAGAGCCCATTTTCATAGATTCATTTCAGGTGTCGATGCCACAGATGAATCCTAATGAAATCTTTACCTCTTGTACGATTGTGACATTCCTTGACAATCCAGTTCGGCTTTCGTTATTCACGGCATGACAGGCTTACGTATAATTATCTTGAAAGATTTGGTCTGTGTTTTTGGGGGGGGGGGGGTGGTTGGGAGGAAGGTCTTGCGGGACAGTAATTTGAAAATATCACCTTCGGTGTCCCGGGGTGAGAGTGGGAAGTTTTGCATATAGATCCCCATCATTAGCGCGCTATCACCATGCCAACGGGGAGCGGGGATTATGAGCTTTATGAGCTCCGGGAAAGAAAGAAAAAAATTAATAAATAAATAAAGCGTTCACTGAATGATGCATTCAAAACACTTTGAAACATGGGCTGAAATTTGTTTATCACTATCCGAGAACAATCTTACACAGCTTTCTTTTTGTAACTTTTTTTTTCATGCAAAAATCATGCGGCCAATTTGTCGATGTAAGTGACCTGTACTACGTGGTTTGCTCTCTTCTTAAACATGCAGTCAGTGAGTGGAGGTTAGCCCAGCTAGCGCTAGCCTTAGCACAGGCCTAGAACTGTTTTTGTAGTGTGCATTTGTATTTAACTGTATTGCTCTCTGTATTGCTCTAACCCTGTAATGTAAACACGACTGTAGCTGTCTAGCGTTAGCCTAGCTGTTGATAGCCTGATGTTAAAAAGAGACTAACTAACTGTAGAACTAACCTCAAGAAGTCTTAGTGCTGTTCTAATGATGGCTCTTCTCTCTCTCTTGTGCGCCGGTCGGCTCGGCTCGCGACTAACGCCGTGTCCCTTCTCTCTTTCGTCCTAGGAGGTGAACTAGTGTTGCCAATTATAACTGTGGATTCCCTTGACCCCCCGTCCATTGTGACGCGTTACCCCGTTATCCCCCCGCCCCCGACCTATCGCCCCTTCCTCACCTTGCTCGAGACCACCAAAGAGTCTCTCCCCTTGCCCGGCCGGCCCCCCTGTCCGCTGGACCAGGAGGACTGCGAAGAGCCCGCGGAGGTGTCGGCCTACGGCTCGGGCGAGATGACGGAGTCCGACGACGAGGACTACTATAAAAACTCGGCCCTCGTCACCGACCGGACCGTACTGCCCCCTCCCCCCGCGGCCGGGAACCCCCGGGGCGACCGGCCCTTCGCCCGCTTGCCCGACTCCCACCGGCCGCCGCCGCCGCCGTTCACCCCCACGGCGCCGCCGGCGGCCCGGCTCAAACCCGGCATCAACGGCGGCCCCCACATCCCCGCGGGCAAAATGAACACCCGCGACCAGGTGCTGCTGCCGCCCGCGCAGCCGTCGGGCGAGCCCGAGCACGGCGGGCGGCACCGACACGTCCCGGGTGTAACGTATCCCCCCGATTTCCCCCGTGTGCCCACTACAGACCCCTCGTCGCCGGACCGAGGGCCCCCGGGAGCGGTGGAGGTGATCCGCGAGTCCAGCAGCACGACGGGCATGGTGGTGGGCATCGTGGCCGCGGCCGCCCTCTGCATCCTCATCCTGCTCTACGCCATGTACAAGTACCGCAACCGCGACGAGGGCTCCTACCAGGTGGACCAGAGTCGCAACTACATCAGCAATTCGGCCACGCAGAGCAACGGCGCCCTGGTCAAGGAGAAGCAGCCCGGCGCCGCCAAGACCGGCACGAAGAGCAAGAAGAACAAAGACAAGGAGTACTACGTCTGAGCGCGGCCTCCGGAGGGACCCGGGCGGAAGCGAGGGGGAGAAGGAGAGAGAGATAGGACGAGGAATGGAAAGGGAGGTCCGGGTATTTGTCGCCAGTTTGCCGGTCACATTTAGAGCTCCGACATCGGTCTTCTTTCGTTTCCCGTCTCGTCTGGCCGTCGGCCTCATTTCCAGCGAGAGCTAAAGAGTTGGAAAGCGTCAGGCTTTGGAATCTCAGCCCCCTCCCTCGTGGCCATTTTTGATAGCTAATCCCCGAAACTCTGCGAGCCTTTTGTATTGAAGAAAAGTGATTTATTTTTTATTTTAGTTTTTTTATTCTTTTCCTCACGTGTCACTCGACGCTCTAGTTCTAGTTCTTTGTCCTCGATATTCAGATCGTCTCTCCCAACCCAGGCCGCGCGGGCGATCCGATCGGCCGTTCGGGAACGCGGGCGCGGCATCGGTGACATCCGAGGAACGGATGGTGCCGAAAGCGTTTAGCAGTCGCACGCGCCTCCGTTATACTGCCAAACCGGCTCCGTGTCAAATCCGTCTCCCTCTCTTTCCAAGCGCTTCGCGTTTCCATCCTCCGCTCCCTTCGTCCCTCTCTTTCTCTCTTTCCCCGCCGCACCCTTTCTTGGCTTGTTCTCTCTTTTTCTCCTTGTCCTTGGTGCTCAGGAGCAGATGCAACGTAATTCTGTTGTGTTTCCAGCATGTGGTATTCAAAATGAAAAGAGACAAAAACTGTTTCTGTGGAGTCAAACTAATTTATATATAAATATAAATATATATATATATATATCTCAATAATATATATCGAACCGTTACAACTAGCGAAACATCTGTGGACGATCCCTTCGGCCGGAGGCCCGCGCTCACCCCGCGTTCCAGCAAATATTCGTCGTGTGTTTTCGGGGTTCCGCAGGGCTCCGTCCCGGGCCCGCCGAGGATCTCGCTTTCCGCTCCACATTCGAGAACCCGAAACCCCCAACAGCAAATCGAAATATTCACACACAGATCTTTGAAAAGACAAAGGGACACAAAAAACGATCGATCGAGACCCACACCACGTCAACAAACCGCATCCGTGGAAAACAGCAGAGCTGGATGCTAGGATGTTTTTCGTTTTCTATGTACGTGTGCGTGCTTTCTTTTTTATTTCGTCACGTCCGAGGGAAAAGACAATAACGTTCCAGTTAACGTACGTCCCGCGTAGGGAGCGTGGACTCTCCTGCGTCTCTCGGGAGGAAAGTAGGTATGAACTTTGCGCATTCGACGGAACGAACTCTCTTGAAAGAAAGACGGCCCGTTCCTTGGAAGGTGTACATCTTGAACTCTAGTATTCTAATTTTCTCAACTCTATTAAAAGAACTAAACTCTACATTGAAAAGAAAATGTTTAAAACAGTTTGTGAAATGTCTAAATATTTGAACCTCATCCCAGTGCTAAAAGAGATGTGTTTTTCCTAATTATCATCCCTAAGAACAAAAAAAAAATCTATATATATGAAATGCAAAGATGGGTGAATTCCGGAAAGAAGATGCTCCTTTGAATATTAAACGGCAAAATGTGATTTGGTTTACAAGAGAACATTACCTTTACCAGGCGGGACAGAATCTCCTTGTATCCAGGAGACTTTGGTCGTCGACTCCATCCTCCGTTGGCATCACGTCGCTCGCTTTACCCAGCGTGTGGAGGGCTGCTCATACTCCATACTCACTCGACGAGGACCAGACATCATCGTCATCGTCATCATGACCGTTTGAGTTCACTCTTCCATCGTCGTGTGTTTGCGTGAGCGTTTGTCTGTGTGAATGTGTTTCCATCCTTTCCGTTCCTGTTCAGGTTTGTCGGTTGCGTTTCTCCTCAGCTCCCTTGTTCTTTCTAAATGTTATTGTAGAGTGTTCCAGTGAGATGAATCTGCATACGTGTATATTAACAGAAGGGAATACAATTGGTTATATACTTCTTACACCCCGTGTCGTGTGCTTATTTCAGATTGACACTTTTCTTCCAGGATAATCTTCCTCACTTCGGCTCGACACAAACACTGTAAACTGGAGTGTATTTATAGTGCGGTGTAACTCTGGACTCGTAAAACACGTTTACGTGAGAGCCGGTAAGTCTTCGATTCTCATAATGCAGTGTGGTTTCTTACTCAACATTTAAAATACAGCAAAACACATTCGGACTTTTAGAGAGTGAAACCTTTGCAGTGTTGAGTCCTGATGTATTTCCGATATCAGACTGACGCTGATGCATAGTAACACTGCGGGATACAAATATGGTTCATTTATATTTTATCGTAGTAAATCATTATAGATTATTTTTATTTGGATGTCAGTTTAATAATTGTAGATGCTGATTAATGTTAGTCGTATTTCCTATCATTGATGATCAATCGCTTTCATGCGGTCCACAGTGATCCGGTTAATAATCTGATGGGTGTTCGTTCAGGCCAGGTGTGATAGATGTGGGTTTCGCTGTTGGTCTGTTTGTATGCAAACACAGACCACTGAATCACGACTCTCGGTTCAGACTCTGTCAAAAACTTTTATATTTTATGGAAGCCCTGAACTGCAATGTGTGAAAGAAAAATCATGTTAAATCCTTCCGGAACCAAAGTCTTTATTTTTCTTTTTTCTGAGAAATGTTTTTCTCTTAAATTCTCCCAAAAATGTATTTTCTTCTGTAGCTGTATGAAATTTTTACTTTCCCAAAAACTGTATTCTTCTACCAAAAAGCTTTATTTTTTCCTCTCCAAAATAAATAAATAAATAAATAAATAAATAAAGTATTTTAACATTGTGCAAACGGGTCAGCAAGAGGCGTCACAACAACTGTCTAATATGTTTAGATAGACCAGGTTATATGGGCTGTTCTACAGAATAGCTGGAAAAAATGTCTTTTATCAAAAATATGTATGCAAATTGTATAATAGCCAAGGTACACATTTCTAGTAATTGTGCATTTAATTCTCATATTTTATTGTCAGAACGTTTTGGAATATTTGTCCTCTTCCCAAATTTGTCACTACCAAAACGCAGTAATAATAATTTAATTAGAAGGGTTTACACTGACCTTTAAGATCTTACTTACATCTACACTGTAAAACTTTTTTTTTTTATTAACATTTTTTTTTTAAATAAAAAAATCCATAAATTAAATCCATAATTAAATTTTTAACAATATTTCAAGTGTAATTTGAGATTTGTTGTATTTTGAATCCAATTTTTCTTCGTAAAAGGCAAAAAAGTTGATCATACTGATTTCAAAGTTAAGGATTTGTTAGTGTGAAAATACATTGAACCAAAAACTATCATAACAATCTTAGTTGATAATGCAGTATACTTCATTTGTGACAAAACATCCCATGTTTCGATGCTGACAGCACATTTTCAGTAGCGACTAATGCTTTGGTAGCGACCACATCACATTACAGAATTTTAACTTGCATACTAAAACATACTGAAATACAAACAAATGTGGCAACACTTTAGTATAGGGAACAATTCTTACTATTAGCTAGTTACTTACTAGCATGCCTATTATTAACATATTTGCTGTTTATTAGTACTTACAGAGCACTGATTCTGCATGAGCATATTCTACATCCCTAATCAATACCTGACTTTAACAACTTCCTTACTAACTATTCATAAGCAGCAAATTAGGAGTTTATTGAGGCAAAAGCTGTAGTTAATGGTTTGTTAATAGCAAGAACTGAACCTTAAAATAAAGTGACCAAAATGGCATAACTACAAAAATTTTGCTTATTTCCCCCAAATATGAGGATTATGTGTTCCGTTTTGTCACTGATGAAACAATGATGACGTTTCATTAGTGACAGTTCTGTGGGATAACAGCCAAAAAAACAAAGATCTTCGAGCTATAGCTTCAAAAGTATCTGAAATTGTCACTACCAAAATATGTGGTGGCGTGTTGGTCGTGACAATTTCAGATTTTTTTGAAGCTGCTAATCAGCACACGGTCAGCTAGCACAGTTCTGAATAGTAGTATACGTACTAGAAACTAAATGTTATGGAATAAGTCCCAAAAAAGTGTGCTTAATTGCAGAAAAAAGATGTTCGGTAGTGACGTTCCTTAAAGTAACACAGACTTTTGAACACATTCACCTTAAAGTGATGGGAATTATCTATTCACACCTTGTAGCTATGAGAGAGAGACACACAGGAATATTTCCTGATCATAAATTTATGGGTTTAGTTCAAATCAGCCAATGGACTAAAACATACACTTTTTGGTAGTGACATGAAAAATGCGGGACATTTTTTTTTTTACATAAAGTTTCATAATTTACAAAGAAAATATAAAATTCTTTTTTTTAACTTCACTTTTTTAAAGAATCAAAAAGATGCTTTGGAAAAAAAACAGTGGAATAATGGAAAAAAATATATATATATTTCAATATCATTTTCATAAGCTGAAATTTAGGGCTTAGGGTTCGGGACAGCCTCCTCCCAATTGAAAGTACTCAATAAATGATGATTTTATATATATTAAGCTTACTAATATTTTAAATATTATGGTGGGTTTCAATAGATAATAAAAGGATCTTAATAAACATCTGAGATTTGAATGCTTAAACACTTTTTATTTTTTGTGCGACAGCAGTTTCCACTAATTCTGTAGTATGACCCATATATGCTTATATTTAACCTGATTTTGTCTTGATTACAGTTTGCAAAAACTAGAGCAGGGGTAGGTAAGTTTGGTCTTAGAGAGCCGCAGTCCTGAGAGTTCAGCTCCAATCCTGAACAAACACCTGAAGTCAATCTGTGTCTTCAGGAATACCAAGCCTGCGTCCCAATGTGCATACTATCCATCCTAAATTCTTTGAGATAGTAGTAATTTTCAATACTGTTTAGGGCAGACAGGGTGGATAGTATGCACACTGGGACGCAGGGACAGGCTCCCTAGGACTGAACTCGTCTCCGCCTGACCCAGAGAAAACCGTGTGAGCATTAGATTTCATGCTAAATGACAGTGGCACCTGGTGGCCGATGTTGGTGCTGCCTGATAATGTTAGCTGTTAGCTAGGCATCTACACACTCGCTCTTGGTAAAAAAAAAAAAAAAAAAAAAATCAGAGCGAGAACAAAAAAATCTGAAGAGACAGTCAAAAACATTAACTTTTAAAACGTACATATTGTATAAAAGCAATGTGATGTTATTTACTTTTTTATTGCCTTCAGCATAAGTTCTAAAAAATAACTTTTTTTCTCTGATTTTTTTTTTTATTTATTTTTTTTTTTGTCTCCAAATGTTTTCTCTACCATTTTTCTTGCCAAATAACTTTCTCTGCCCCAAAATTTTTTTCTCTCTACATTTTTTCTCACCAAAAAATAAAATAAAATAAAATAAAATAAAATAAAATAAAATATATGGGGCGTTGAATGCTTGAATTTATACTACGGTTAAATAAGCTTACGATTAAATTTCATATTTCAAATCACCAATGAAATCTGACAACAAACTGCCTCATAAATATCGTTCCTTATGCTCCAATAGCGTTAAAAAGCGTATCTTTCAGGCTAGATCAGCCAGTGCGCATGCGCAGTACAGAAAATGTTTCTATGGCTGCGTCCGAAAGCTCTAAAATGCTGCCTTCGGAGGCAGCATTCCAAGGCAGGAAGGCATCAAGGCACATCCGAATTCTAATCCTGTCTCCGGAGATACCTTCTTCTGATGGAATTTTGAAGGCAGCATAGATGTATCCTTCGCTGCCTTCGATTTCCCACATCCCTGTGCGTGTGGGTCATATAGGCTAAATAAATAAATATATTCTGGTGAAATTAGACTTGTTACTTTATATAATAGATGAGATCTTGACCATGATAAACATTATGAATCGTAATAGTGTAAAAAGCATAATAAATAATATTGTTTGTAATAATAGTATTCAATAAAAAAAAAAAAATGTTAAAAGGGCTCAAATGAGTAGTAAATAAGAATAATATTTACAATATACTACCAATAATAACATAACAGCCACTAGGTAACGAGGTCTTTATGTATTATTAAAGCATTTATACATAACTGTATAAGATCGTTTTTCTCCAAAATCTACAACTTAACCGTTAGGTAACCTAGCAACGGCGTCACGTTCTGCTGCCTCTGAAGTCTGTCCGAAAAGTTGCCTTCGCAGCCTTTGAAGTCATTGCCTGATAAGGCAGCAAGTCAGCTGACTAGGCTTTCGGACGCAGTCTATAACAACCGGGACTTCTAACGGCGGCTGACTTTACTAATCAACGATTGGCTCTTTCATTAAGAAGGCGGGACCGATCGCGGCCATAATGAGCGTTGCATCTTTCCCTATTCAAAACTATAGAAGTGCAAAGTCTTGGGTTTTCGATAGTCTTTGGACGCGTCTACGTGCTCTGAGCGGTCGAATAACGCATCTACCTATACACATCTATGGGTACAACAATGAGCATGATGCTATTGTTTACACGGTGGTCAAGGATACGCAGAGAGAGTAGTGTAAACGCCAGAGTAGTGTAAACGACAACAAGGTGTAACTGTAGCAAAAGTTATGCACTCGTGTAAACGCAGCCTTAGTTCAAAAACTCCGTCCGGGATTGCGGTTCAGTGTAAAAGGACCAAAACGGAGACTTTTGAAAACGATGGCGTGGCTGCCCACATTCTCTTGACAAACCTTGATATCCTTGACAAACGTGAATTTTGTCTCTTCAAAAACTTTTTTCCTCTGTCCCTGAATTTTTTTTCTCCTTAAACTTTTTTTTCTCTCCGAATATTATTTTCTTCTTGTTTTTGTTTTTCCTTTCTCTTCATTTTTTTTTTCAAAACTTTTTTCTCTTTCTGAAGCTTTCTGCCAAAACTTTTTTTTTTTCTCTGAATTTTTTTTCTCCCAAAAACATTTTCTCTCACTCCAATTTTTTATCTCTCCAATTTTTTTTTCTCTACCAAAACACACGAAACGGCGCAGCGAGAAGCGTCACAATTGTCTAGTGTGTTTAGACAGACCAACAATGGACTACTTGCACAACTACTTCCGCGTTCTACTTGTTAGGGCTCGGGAGGTTCCGGTTAGCGTTCAGCGCACCTACATACAGACAGTTTCTCATGAGGACGCAGATTATTACTACATTTTAGGGCTGGCATTTCTTTAAAAAAACAATTAATCATATTCTCTGCGTTAAAATGAATCATATTCAACCTGCTGAAAGGTTACTATAAATATATTTCCCTTCGGTATGTGCATTCTGAATAATAAATAAATACATTTCCCCACTTATCTGCCGCATTCTCATGGACAGCATTTTTCTTTTACTGATCATAATTCATACCTGATGAATTTGTTGTTATATGGTTTAACTTCAATTGCATTTTTTGCTTTTATTTGTAGTAGAACCATGGCTAATTTGTTTGTGTGCCGAGCCCCTACTGCTTATTCCATTGTTTAAAATGGCTGAATGAATGTGCGGTAACTGCCTTATTTAACGATGTTAAACCTTAAAATATTTTTTAACAGTAACACGCTGACAGTGCGACGATTGAATACTCATATTTTGGCATTAGACTACATACAGTGAAATGATGACAGAATATGACACAGAATAGTGACTAACATATTTAATACAGATAAATAAAGGTTCATTATGATCTTATTCATCAGATTTCACAAACTGCAGCGTCGCGATTAGGTCACTATAGAGCACTGACACCCTGTGGTGAAACAATCACGTATGATTACCAGCCACTGCTTTCTCAGATCGGTTTATGTTGCATTAAAACTTCACGTTCCGTTGAGTTTGGAAAATTCTATACGCAATAATTATCAGAATATGTTTTCTCCCGTCTCCGAAAATTTGCGAATTGGAAATCATCCCGCGAAATCTCATTTTAATAGACGTTTAAGTCAACTACATGATTACAGCGCATTGAAAATGTACATAACCGGAAATAACTGAGCCCTACGATTTCAAAACGGAAGTACGTCACGAGGCTCAGCGCAAGTAGTCCATTAAAAAAACATGAAAGTGAATCTTTAGAGCTTTAATGCTTAATGATACACCTGGTGGCCGAGGTTGGTACTGCATGTGAGCTAAAAATTGGAGCGCAAAAAAAAAATTGATAGAGAAAAATTTCAAAAGAGAGAGATAGAAATAAATTCTTAGGACTTATGACACTAGCACTATTTATTTATTGATTTATTTATTTTTCACGTTGTAGTTGAGGGCTTCTGTGTTACGCAGCATAAGCGTTACGTTTTATGACGTAAATAGTGACATCACTGCAGACTCTGAGACTCCAAACGTCTGTGACAGCAATCTAAAGCTACTACAATATAATAAAATATATTGCAAGCAGAAAAACATTAATGTCAGCCATAAATTCAGATGTGACATTTCACCTGCTGTTAAACATGATAGGTAAATAAAGACTAAAAAAAACAATGATCATTTCAGGACAAATGATGTGATCGAAGACGTGAAAGATGGGAAGTGTTGAAAAGTGCAGATGTATTTCCCAACAAACACACACACACACACACACACACACTCCTCCTGCAGTTTCCATGGAAACAGGCTTCTGTCCTTTATAACAGCGTGTGTGTGTGTGTGTGTGTGTGTTTAACCGATTCTCCAGCGATCTCTGGAAACAGGCTGAGAAATAAAACAGACAGACGAAACTGAAGATGAAAACAAGAACAACTGCCAGCGTTTGTCTTCTGACCGATGATTTATTCAATAATCAGGAGATTTAAGAGCGTTTGTTTAATAGAGTTCACAATCCAGAACACTTCTTGTCCTGGAAATCAGTTTTTCATGAACACTGTCCACCAGCAAACACGCAATGATTTACAACAATACAAGCCTTACTGACGCACACACACACACACGAGAATCACACAGAAACACTCTACATTCACCCAAGCAGATCCTCTTCAGGAGCATTTAGACATGATAAACAAACATTACTATATTCAGAAATCATCCAAAACTATCATTTGCCAAACAAACCAACGTGACACGACAACTGGCTTTGATGAGCAAATAAATAAAACAGCAGCTGGTGAATTTGTCACAAATATGCAAAAAGAAAAAAAAGATAGCAAAACGTAAGTCATAGAAACAAAAATAAACTGTTTTGTGTTTCATAAGAAGTAATTATGGCACAGAAATAATACTTGACTTTTATGCATGTGGCGATCATTTATCCAAAATACTTTCATGTGACAGATTTAGATTTGTATAAGAAACAGACACATACCTGAGATTAAACCTGCAAAACTTTATTAGAAACAGATACATTTTAAATGTGAAATGATGAAAATTCGCCATACAGCAATTACAATAAATAAATAAATCTGGCTAAAATATGTTTTTTTAAATATTGTCAACAGTGGAGCTCAAAGAGACATATTTTTGAAATAGAAAATATAACAAAATATAGGTAACGCTTTAAGTAACGCAATAAGTTTCATTAGTTAACATCAGTTATCTGACATGAACAATACTTCTACAGCATTTATTAGTCTGGGTTAATATTCATTTACTGCTGCATTATTAAAATCAAAAGTTGTGCTTGTTAACATTAGGTAATGCACTGTGAACTAACATGAACATACAATGAACGACTGTTTTTTCATTAAATAACATTAACAAAGAATAATAAATACTGTAATAAATGTATTGTTCATCGTTTGTTCAGGTTTTTTAATACATTTAACTGACATTAACTAATGGAACCTTAAAGTGTTACCAAAATATACTTTGTTTTCTTTAAATGTGACAAATACATGGACAGCAAAATATATTTATAAATGTTTTTTTTTTTAAATTATATTATATTATTTAAATTATTATAAATTATAATTATATTATACAAACACATTCCAATACATTTTAAAAATATTTTTAAAAATGGCAAAAAAAAAGTAAATATGGAAATACATTTTAGAAAATTTTGTACACTTTGAAATATATTTATCGATAGTTATATAATTTATAAAATTATAAAATGTAGGCCTATTTAAAATTTTGTCATATACAATATATATAATACATTTAATACATTAAATTTAAAATTTAATATAAATTTAAATGTAAAAAAAAAAAAAATAATAAAAAAAAAAAAAAATAATATATATATATGTATATATATAATAAAAGTATGATTTTGCTTTATGGGTGTAAATTTGAAATATTACTTCATACATTTTGTCAAGTTCATGCATTCCCTGTTGCCAGCGCTCTACTGTTTGAGTGATATGTTCTGATTTTGTTTTAAATATTATTTATTTAAACGTATGAATCAGTGATTTGTGCGGCAGTTAAAGCTCAGCAATCACGTGTAGATCATTCCAGAAAAGACTTCTAATTAAAGCCATCAAAACTCTGAACACGTCAACTATAGCATGCCGCTTTTACACTGACGAGTCATAAATGTGTCAAAGGAATCATAAGAACGGATGAATCATCTCTCAAACACTGATGTTCCCCGTCCCGCAGGAGCCAATTAGATGAGCTGAGCTCGTTCGGTTTATTTCGTTATTAACACTGCAGAACACATCCCACAAAATCGATTCTTATGAACTCTGTGTTCCAATGAATCATTTACTAATCTGATTCATTGTTCAGAACGTTGAGTCACACTGGACTGTGAACCGCAGGTCGGTAACTGATGATCGATGATGGGAAATAAACAAAGTTAAAATCCACTTGTAAAGAGTGTTTGGAGATGATCCGCTGTACGTGACTGTGTCACGATGGAGTGTGAGCTGCACATGAGAGTGCTGATGCTGTTTGTCTGACTGATGGACGTTCAGCTCCAGTTTGAGCTCTGATTTCATTTGGATAAGAGCAGGATCTGTCGTCTGCCGCTGTGAAAGAGTCTGTGCAGACGGGTTGTTCTTGTTCTCATCTCTCATGTTTCTCGACACACATCCGACTCCTCAGACGCTCCTGGAAGTGCTCTGTGTTTCGCCTCAGAAGCGGCTGTTCGTGACCCGTAATAAAGTGTCTGTCGCAGAGTTTGCAAAACAAAGATGAAAAGCAACTCAAATGAAACTTTTGTATAAATAAAGAGAAAAGAAAAATAAACTTACCTATTCCTCTCCATGTCTTGTCAAAAGTCGAATGTGTTTCAAAAGCGCTTCTCACAACACACAATGTTTCAATGCAGCTTTATACAGCCAGCTGTACTGTATATACAGATGTACATCTGAGTTCAGATTTGGTAGATTTCACACCAGATAAAATAGAAAAAAACGACATCAAACGCGGTTCACTGCAGTTGAATGATGTAAAACTGCGGATTTTCGTGTTCAGTGTGAAATGAATGATTGTGCGTGATTATAGTTGAGTGTGTGTGTCTGCAGGTCATTCATTCTCACAGTGAGTCTGGGGAAGGGTTGAGGAGCTGCAGGGCAAACACTGACTCCAGAACAGCTCTTCTTCATCCTGCAGTCCTTTCACAAACACTCCTGCATTTCAGAGCAAAGCGCTGCTGCGCGGAGACTCAAAGGCTCTCGGAGTGGAGAGGCAAACGGAGCTGTCGGGCGTTTATTATTCTCAACATGTAAGAAGGTCACGCCGCTCGTCGGCATGGAGCGTTTCAGCGTTTCGGCTGATGATAAAAGCATCAAAAGTGAAACCACGGGAATACGTTCATCCGGAAATGTAAATTCTGTTTTCATTAATGACTTACTGTCACCCCTCTGTGGAACACAAAACACATGTTCAGCTTCAAAAACACTCAAAAAATGATTCTACAACACTGTTCAGTTTATTTAAAAAAAAAAAAAAAAAAAAAAAAATCATTTTCATTTAACACCACTGTGTTTAAACAACTGCATTGTGTTAAACTGACTTGAAACAGTTGCGTTTTGGTTCAACTCAATATTTTCATTTTGAAAGAACATGTTTCAAGTAGGCCAAAAATAACATTTGATGCTTGTTCAATTTGCTTAAGCAAATCAAGTTAATCCAGCACATTTTTTTTATAACCACTTTACTTAATTCAAGTTGAGAGTATAAGTAACTTTGTGTAACTAGGAAGTGGATTTCCCCTTCCCATCATGCTTTGCACAGGGATGGATAAGGAGAGTAAATGTTTTATGTTAGTATTTAAAACAGTTTCTGGCACGTTAGTGTTTTCATTGTGGGGAAGTGCAGAGCTAAAGTGCAGAGTGCATGAGTTAAAGTCGTTTTAATAATAAAATAAACCACTACTTCGGTTATGCCATGGATGTAATAAAGCCGTCTTATGGCTACTGTCTAACAAGTTGGTTTATGCCTAAACTTACACTCTTAAAAATAAAGGGGCTTTAAAAGGTTCTTCACAGTGATGCCACAGAAGAACCATTTTTGGTTCCACAAAGAAGCATCTCTTTCTTACCTTTTTATAATCTGAAGAACCTTCTTTCACCACAAAGAACCTTTTGTGAAACAGAAAGGCTCTTCGGATGTTAAAGGTTCTTTATGGAACCATTTAGATAAAAAAAAGGTTCTTCTACGGCATCGTGAAGCACCTTTATTTTTATGAGTGTAGCTGAATCCAATGTGTCATTTTTTGAGTGTAGTAAGATTTCTGCCTAGTTATTTGTTTTCCAGTTAAATGTTTTAGTTTGAGTGCAACAAGCATACAATAATCCCTTCATAAACATATCAATTTCATTTAAACCAAATTTGATCAAATTGAGTTGGCCCAACTCAGTTACATTTCATTGCATGAATTTGTTTTTTATGAGTTGGGGTTACACATATTTATTGGGTGGAAATCCTGCCCTCAGTTAAATTGAGGTCATCTAATGATTTTTTTTTTTTTTTTTTTTTTTTTTTTTTGAGTGAACTAAGTCAGTGGATAAAGAAAGGCTTGGCAAAAACTAGCATAACCTAATGCGGGGCTAGTTGTCACACACGGTTTGAATGTTTCCAGATGAGCTAGCCTGATCAAACTTACTATATTTACTAGTTGTAATGGCAACATTATGCAGAGAAAAAATGTGCTAAAATTAATAAATCTTTATAAGATATCACTGAACATTATATTTCCAAAATTACTGTATATAGAGCTGTGCAATAACGGTTTACATCTTGCTAACTATAGATATAACTATAGATCCAACTTCATATAGAGAGCTAGATGATAATAGTTTACGTTTTGCTATATAACCAACAATACTACATATGCAACTTTATACGTATATATCCAATTTCAAGTTGAATGAACTTAAAATTTTAAGGCAGCCAGGTAACAAATTATGTTTTTTTTGGGTTTTTTTTTACAGTGTAGAGCAGTGTGATGATATACAGTAGTTTATATCCAATTTTAAATAAAGAGCTAGGTCATAATATACTTTACTTTTTGCTAAATATCCAACTGTATAATCATAGCAAAAATAAATTTCCTACTGAAATAAATATTTCATCTCATCTCAGTTTTTATTGTTTATTTAAAATTAAACAAATCTGCTATTATTATGTTATTTAACAGGTTCTGTCAAACTCCAAAATGTGTTCATTTTTTAATGGGTAACCCTTTAACTGTCACTGTCCACTCTGTGGGACGCCTAAGTTTACTTCACCATTTTACAAATAAATCCTAATCTAATCATGACAAACTAAATATAGTTGGGAAGGTCTAAGACTCCTAAATAGATATTGTGCCACTCTTTTGTGTTACAAATTATGTAGAAAAAGTAATAGATTAATTTATGACAAGAGTTCTGACCTTTGCCACAAAAAGACTTTCTTTGTTGCCTTTTTACCTATCATGAAATAGAAATCTTAAGAAATTATATATCACCTGAAAACTTAAAATCTTAAAATTCATCATTTGAAAACCATTTTAAAATCAGACATTGCATTACCATGGAAACTGTAGATCAAAATCATATTACAAAATGTTTTCATTCATGAATTATAAAAAAAACTCTGGATAGTGCGTTTTCATGTCTATGTTCAAGATAGGGAGTGACAGTTAAAGGGTTAAAAAAAGACAGTTATTTTATATAAAAAGATAGTCAAAATTAGTTTGAGTAGACATTAGTGTGACACTAATGGGAAATAAATAAATACTCTGAATCCCAAGTGTATTTACACAAACTGAGAAACCCAGAAAGTGTTCAGCTGAGTGCCGCTCGATCTCCTCATACTGAACGTTTTTCTTGGAAAATCTACGACCAGAGACTTCAGTGTGTTACACACATTATACATATTATTTCAAATACTAGAGCGTATAAAAAGAAGAAGAATGAAAAAAAAGTTTAGCTGAATAAAACTCCAGGAAGGACCATAACGCATCATGTTCTGAATTCACCGAAAGGGCTGACATGCTCAAAAATCTCATTTGGCGTCTCTGAAGTATCACATATTTGATATTGGAAAGGCAAACATTAATAATTCTGTTTTAACATGTACAGTTTCTGACTCGCGTGTCTTCAGTAGTTATTCAGTTTCTCCAAGTCTCTGATTGCCGTCATGGACAGAAAGTTTGGATTTCCAGCAAACTGATAATTGGGAACAAATTGTGTGTGCTTTGAACAAACGAATCTCTTTTAGAGGAACAAGCGCCAAGGAGAGCGTTTCCTCATGAACGTGAGCGTTTGAAGCTTCGAGATCCGCCGGCGGCTGAAGAATCCAGCTGAGATTCATCTGAAGAGATGAATGAGATTCATTAACAACTCTTCCAGCGCCGTCGCATCTTTGCTTATTTTCCTGGTTACTTTCATCACACGTTTGTTATTTGCTGCTCGTCCTTTAGTTGATTTGCTCTGAATAATTTGATCAATAATTCATGACAAACAGGAAAATGATTTAGGCCTTAATGTAAGATTTCTGTATTTGAATTGTACATAAAATGTCCATTCATTTAGATACACAGTCTAACAAGAGCTAATAAAATCATACATAAACTATGGCATGATTTATTTGAGTGCAGAATCATTTTATTTCAAATCATTTTTGTTTATGGTTTTAGTTTATATTTTTCTTAACTATAATAACCCTGCAGTCAGTTATTATACAGGCAATGTTCACTTAGCTAAAATTAAAAACGAATTGGATTTATTAATGATAAATATATTAACCTGTGTATTTTAAACACATTGCTTACGATTACAGAAATCCAACCCGTTTCATTTCTGTATGACTGATAAATATGATCACATTCATTTGTTAATGTGTAAATGCTTTGAATTTTGCAAATCAAGTACACAAATCTTAAATTTAGGCCTAAATATTCATTTAGTTTGTTCAGTATGCAACATGCATCATGTCTACTTAGTGCCCTTGTTTGAGATGTTTATCACTGCATAAACGCATGACGGTCAGACGCTTCCCTTACGCTGTTCCTTCACGCAGTGCCGTTTCATATGCGAGTTTGAAAGGATGCAGTACACACTGTACAGTATGGCGTAATCAGTGCACTAGTGCTCACGTCAATAGTCTCTGTTGCAGTGTTTGTTCACAGATGAGCACTAATGTGTGTTTGGCAGACAATGTACCTGCGGTGTCCATGGAAACAGGCTTGTCTCACATTCACAGTGTGTTTGAGCTGATGAGGCTCCGAGTTCAGCAACTCTGTCCGGATCCATCAGTCTCTTCACACACACACACACACACACACACACACACACACAGAGCTTTACCTGCAATCACAGACCTGCTCAAAGACAAACATCACAGAGCAGATCATCACAAAAATACAGTAAAAACAGTGAATTATTAGAATTGAAAACAACTGTTTTCTATGCAAATATGTGTTAAACTGTAATTTATTGCTGTGATGCGCAGCTGAATTTTCAGCATCATTACTCCCGTCTTCAGTGTCACGTGATCCTTCAGAAATCATTCTAATATGCTGATTTGCTGCTCAACAAACATTTCTGAGTATCAGCAATGTTCAAAACGGTTGTGCCACATAATATTTTTGTGGAAACCATGATGCATTTTATCATTCAGGATTCACAGATTAATAAAAAGTTCAAAAGGACAGCATTTATCTGAATTAGAAATTCATGAAACATAACTGTCTTTACTGACACTTTTGATCAATTGAACGTGTGCTTTATTAATACAAATATTAATTTTGTTTCTTGAGCAATGAATTTATCACAAATTTAGCAATTAAACTGCATTTTCCCCCCAAAATAATTTAAAACTTATTTCTACAAAATCATATCACTGACCAGGCTCATCATACATCTGTGGTGAAGGTTTAAACATTACTGAAAAAAATCAGGAAAATGAATGGGATATTACTCCTGGATCCCAATGGTTGTGCTCTATATCGGGCCCATCATCAGTTAAGCGCTAGTTAGGATGATGAAGAGTTTGCTTGACTGAGTGAAACTGTGATTACAGCAGCGTCTGAAACACAGAAACTGAAAACAGCTGAGAATCACATGAAAAATCCCACATAATGAGTGAACGCAGATATAACACCATAATCATCACATCACAGATCAAACCCATCTGTGTGTTTCTGAACAATAAACCTCACAGTGTGAATAACAGCGACTCCTACAGGACACACTGAGCATCAACACATCACAATAATGCTGATGATAAAGTCACGATGAAATACCTCATGTACGGACAGCTCATGAATAGATGTGTTAGAATTTACTTAAAATACTTAAATTACACTTTACTATTTATATATACCGCATGTAATTTCTCATTTAGTTTAACTTGATGCACTAAAACTAAAATTAATAAAAAGTATATTATAAAAAAAAAAGACAAAAACATAAAATGATTAAAACTTTAAAAAACTGCTGAATATATTAATGTTCTAGGTTTTTTTTTTTTTTTTTTCGTCAGATTTTCTGACACTGAAATTTTTTGTCTGATCTGCTATAGATTCTAAAACAAAACTGAAGGTAAACACTGATATTATGTATAATAAAAAAATAATATAACTTCTTTAAAATGCCATATTTCTTGTTTTTGGGGTGAAATATGACCTGGACATGTTTTATGTGACTGACTATATTTTAAGCTTCACCGTGATTCAAACAACCACACTAGATTTCCAGCACAAACTAAACTAGCTTATCACACACGTTTGTCACAGATCTTGTGAATGACATAATACAGACAAACACAAGCACGGTTTTAGAGTCGTGTTAAATTTTATTTGGTCTTGCTCCTTTTTGCAGTCTTTTTTTATCTTTTAAATTTAAAAGTTCCACAGGTTAAAACCCATTACAATTAGCACAATAAACATTCACACATTCTTGAACACAGAAACACACACACTCACACACTCACTCACACACACACACACACACACACACACACACACACACACACACACGAGTAATGGAGTGATTAGGTCCAGCCCATTGAGAATAACACACACACACACACACACACAGACACACAGACAGATGTTATACGGGCTTCACCAGAACTGAATATATCGCCTTAAGCTTAAAATAAAACATGAATCAACATCAACAAGAAATCTTCCTCCCGCACAGAAGATTCTCCCTCAAATCGGCAAGTTTTTAGCAGGTAGTGGAAGATGAATGTGAACGTCCGTCCGTCCGTCCGTCCGTGAGCCTGAGAGACGTCTGGAGTGTTTTGGTCGAGGAAATCTCAAAAACGATGAGCATAAAAGAAGAATTCAAAAGAAAACTGTTCAGATATTTCTCTTTTCAGTTAAGGCACACGGTCCAAGTCTTTGACATTGTAAAACACAGATTTGTCCCTTTGCAGCACCCAGAACTCCAGTGAAGATATTTCTAAAGATATTTCTCAATATAAAATATAATAAAGCATCCTAACGTGGACTGTGTCTCGGGCCCCTTTAAAATCTCTCGAATCCAGTGTGTTAAAGGCCTCGGTAATAAATATTAATAGCTTGCGATTAGCTTTATTCACTCTGAGCGGCGATCTGCATACAGTACGACGCTCAAACGCGCGAGGATGACGACGGCTCTCCGCCGCTTCGGCCAGAATTATAATAGCGAATTACACAGTGTTGAGTGTTTGTGTCAGTTTCAGCGCCGGAGCTGTGAATCGCACGCGTCTCGGGTTCCGTTTCCAATTTCACACGAGCGAACAGATGGTGACATTACACCAGCCAAAACAGAAGCTGACGACAACACGCGTCTGACACGCGACCCGATCGTCGTCTTCGCTAACGAGGAGAAACCATCTGAGCTGACCGCAACTAGTAGTGCTGTTTGTTAACTCAACCATCCTCAGTGTCTGTCAGAACACAAAGATCAGGAGCAGCCCACATCTGTGGAAGCTTATTTTCACCACAGAATAAAACATTTAAAGAGGGTAATTGGCACACTTTATCTCACAGTTCAGGCGTTTGGAACTCTCTGAATTTAGATCTCACAATTTTGACAGTTTTTCTCCAGTATATCTCACAATTCTATGGAAGCCTGTTTTCACCAGCTAAAAAAAATTAAAATTAAAATTATATCTCATAATTCTGGATTTTTTTCTCAGAATTCTAATTTTATATCTCAATTTTTACAAACCTAAATTTCAATCTCACAATTTTTACATCTCGCAATTCGGACTTTTTTCCCACAATTCAATAGCTCACAATCCTGGACCCTTTTTATTCTGCGTTATTAAAATTGGGCAACTTTGATGTTTTTTTCTCTGTATTTTTAGTTTTAATCTCGCAATTCTATGGAAGTTCGTTTCTGCTACATATTTTTTTTTTTTTTTTTTTTTTTTAAAAGGTAATTGCAAGTTCTTATCTCACAATTCTAAATGAACTTTTTCACAGTTGTGAATTTAAATCTCATAACTGCAAGTTTATATCTCATAATTCTGGAATTTTTTTTTTCTCAGAATTCAAATTTTATATCTCAATTTTTATGCTTTTCCTCCCTAAATTGCAAGTTAGAATTTCTTTCTAATTTCTAAAGTTTACATCCCACAATTCAGAACTCGAGTAACTTGCAATTGTGGGATACATACTCCATGGAAGAATCTCGTAAATCTATGGAAACTTTTTCCCGCAACAGAATAAAACAATTAAAAATGCAAATTGCAACTTTTCATCTCAAAATTCAGAATTTATATCTCACAATTTTTACATTTACATCTTGCAATTCGGACCTTTTCACGATTCCAAGTCAATATCTCACAATTCTGGATGCTTTTTATTCCCATTGGAATTCTGTGTTATTAAAATCTAGCAATTTTGATGTTTAGTTTCCCCCTCTGTATTCTGAGTTTTAATCTCACAATTCTGTGGAAGTTTTCAAAATTTTTTATTTATTTATTTATTATTATTTTTTTTTTTAAAAAGGTAATTGCAAGTTTTTATCTTACAATTCAGACTTTTTTTTCTTTTTTTAATCTGAGAAAAAGCCAGAATTGCAAGATATAAAGTCAAAATTGCAGGAAGAAATTGCGAGAAATTGCTAAAATCACGAGATATAGATTCTCAACTGCGAGAAAAAAAGTCAGAATTATGAAATAAAAATTCAGAATTAACTTTATTTTTTTAGTAGCGAAAACATCAACATAATTGCTTGAAAGCTTGTTTCCGCCATGGAATAAAAACATTTAAAAAGTAACTACTTTCTATTCTGCAATTGCTACTTTCTATTCTTGCTACTTTCTATTCTGCAATTTTGACCTTTTTTCTGGCAATAGTTTTTAGTTTACATCTCATAAACTCAGAATTGCGAGAAATCATAGTGAGATTGTTACATTTACTTCTTTATTCCATGGTGGAAATAAGCTTTCATATGCAGAAAGAGTTCATCAAACCCTCAGTCTCGTGTCAGTGTGAACCAGCGGCGACACACAAACACGACTAATATCGACTCTTCAGGAAGACGAGTTCAGGTAATAAAGTGCTCTCAGCGGCGGTTTGATGTTTGACACGAGTCGGCCGAAGGCCTGCGATGACTTCAGCTTGTTCTGATGAGAAACAGAAAGGAAACCGCAGGTGATCTGACGGGAATGCAGAAGAAGAATCACAGATGCTCAGCAGAGTCTGTGCAGGCCGTATGAAAGATAAAGCTGAACGAGAATCAGGTTAACGCACATTTACACTAGTCCAGTTGAGGTTACGGTGCTGAAAACTGATGACATTCACACACTGATCCTCCTGAAGTTCAAACACGGTGTTTAATGCTCCATTGCTGTATGCAGTTATCACTGCCTGTGTCAAAAATCCGAAATATTACGCAAGATATCTCGAGACTCTTGAAAATGGCCTATCTGCTCTGCTCTACAAGCGTATGATGACGGAGCGAAACGCCAAAGGAGGCCATTGTTCGGCCGCAGCGTCTCCCGCCCGACGGCACGGCCTCCCGGAGGAATGTCATTGTTGGGAAAAACGTCAGAGAGGAGAATGTGGGAGCGACCAGCAGAGGGAGACACAGCAGACCACAGTCGCCCATATTACATCTCTAATGGATCTACAGCACCGGAGAGACACAGGAACACCTGCTGAAATGAACTACAGGTGCAGCGGAGAAAAATCCTCCCATCAGCACAGTGTTCTTCAGATCAAAACAGCTCTAGCTGCTTTATGATGTCTAGATGAGCACTGCAAAAATGATTTTATTCGTATTTTTGTCTTGTTTTCCAGTACAAATATCTAACCATTCTTAAACATGCATTTACTTACTTAATTCTTGATTTCTGATAAAAATGATCAAAGTGAAACGAGTTACGAAAGTAAGAAAAATAAACTCATTTTCCCTTTGAATTAAGTTTTACTCATGGACAGTTTTTTTTTTCTCTTGTCTTAAGCATAAAACCACTTCATTTCGATCATTTTTATCAGAAAAAAGATAATTTTGCATCTCCAGTAAATGTATTTTAATTTAGAATATTTAAATACATCAGTCTCATTGCCTAAAATGTCTAGCTGTAAAATCTACCAATGTTTAGTGAGGTTTGAGAAATACAAATGGGTTTCTTCAAGCTATTTTACTGGAAAACAAGACAAATACACCGAGGATGAAAGCGAACGGAGGTTTGCTCTTGGGTTTCCATATTGCTTTTGACTACAGCTCTATCTGAGGCTCTCCAGTCTTTCACGCCGGCGTCTATAAAATGACTTTGTGATTTCATAATCTCAGGCTGATCTTTATTTCTACTTCTGTCTGCCGAGACACTCCCATAATCTCTGACTCGACACAAACGTTTTATTTAGAAAAAGCAGTCCAAACACCAGCAGCGAGGTCAGCAGAGCGTTTCTCGAATCATTCAAGCGACGCGTGACGTGAATTACTTCATCTGTTCTGCTTGTTTGTTGACTGGCTTCAACATAAAAATCAGAACTGATCATCGGACGTGAAAATCTTCCGATCTTTGGCGACTACACTGAATGTGTAATGTATTTTCCCACACATAACGCTTTTGGAATGCATAATAACGCAACTTTTGTTGTCAACAAAGACGATTGTGGGCTGAAACAAGGAATCGTTTTGAAATCGTTGGACTGCATCACTTTCGAGACCGAATAAAGCGACGCAGCAGCAAGTGCGGATCTGTTTAAGCGCAACTAGAGGCCATTAAGACCCTGAGACAGTGCTGAAGGACAGGAAGACCAACCAATCAGAGAGGAAGACATAAATGAGTATTCGGAACCCATCAGAGGTGCTGGGTCAAAAGGAAACCTCCTGCCTTTCCCAGAATTGGCACAGACCCTTGTTTACAGGACAGCGTTCAGAACCGGTCATCTCTGAGCGGCGCGTGCGATCTGAACGGGCTGAGGCCGAGACTCCGGTGAGGATGGACCCTCTCTTTGGTGCCGTCGGGCGGCCGGCTGACGCCCATCCAGCCCAGGTCTATGAGCGGAGAGTCGGCCGGGTTCAGCGGCGCCACCCTGAGCGACAGATTGGGACTGCCGTTGGTGGAGCAGGGCGCCGAGCGCGAGGTGGGGAAGGGGGCGGAGAAGGGGTCAAAGGTCGAGGCGTGGTCCGAGTCCATGGAAGGGTCGACCTTCAGATTAAAGGGGTCGCAGTCCGGGGAAGGGAACGGGTCGCAGTTCGTGAAGGGGTTTGTCGGCGAGGGCTGGTAGCCCAGTCGAGGGCTCGTGGGACTGCTGACGGCTTTCGCGGCGCCCGGTCTGTCCGTCACGCCGGCCGACACGAAGCTCCACGGGTCGATGCGGGGCCGGTTAGGGGACGGACGCGGCCGAGGGACGATGTTGACCTCCAGGCGCCGGGTTTTAGGGCTCCACAGGCGGGGGTCCGGATACAGGGCGAACGGCAGCGGAGACTTGTCCTCGCCCTCAAACGTGTCCTGACACAGCGGAAGATCCAACACTAGCAGAGAAGACAGAGATGAGAATCAGCGACCATCAGAGTAAGAAATCTTTTAAAAAATGCCACTTTTTTTTAAAAAAAGCAAAAGCCGTCTTACTGAGCTGCGAGGAGTTCAGCCCGTAGCTGGACCTCCTCCTGCGCTCTCCGCTCTGCTGCGGCACCTCCGCGTCTCCGTTAACGTGCACGCTCCAGTCGACGAGCGTCCTGCGTCCCGGCCGCTCTCTGTCCCGCGGGTTGGGCGGCGGCGGCGTGAGCGGCAGCGGCTTGATCTCGGGCGGCTTCAGCGAGTCCAGGAAGGCTCGTGGCAGCGAGTCCGTGCTGAAGGTGATCAGATCTCCCACCACCTCCGGACCGGGAGAGCGATCCGGCTCCAGCGCCGGCAGGTGCGTCCGTGACGAGGCCCGCGGCGGCGGCGTGGGCGGGTGCTGCGGCTCCAGACAGCGACCCAGAGCCACGGACGCCAGCAGGGCGGCGCTGCCGAGCAGAGCGCGGTGTGTGCTCTTACCCAGACAGACGGGCCCGGGGTGATCCGGTCTGGGAGAACCGCACGGGGACGAACCGCCTTCCTCGCTCTCTGAGCCCTCTGAGAGACACACGGAGAAACAGGGGTCAGAAACATACACTTTATATGATCTGTGTGACCCTGGACCACAAGATCTAAAGTAGCACTGCTATATTTGTAGCAATAGCCAACAATATAGAAAGATTTTACTTTTATGCCAAAAACCATTAGGATATTAAGCAAAACTCGTGTTCCATGAAGATATTTGGTAAATTTTCTACCGTAAATCAAAACTTAATTTTTGATCAGTAATAAGCATTGCTAGGAACTTCATTTGGACAGGCGATTTTCTCTTTATTTTGATTTTTTTGCACCCTCAGAGTCCAGATTTTCAAACAGTTGTATCACGGCCAAATATTGTCCTATTATAGTAAACCATACATCAATACTTGTTTTGTGAGCAGAGCTTATCTGGTTGCAGAAAATGCCGGTTTTCAAGTAGCAGTCTAAGGAGTCATGGAATAAAGGAATAAAAAAAAAAAAAGGTAAATCTGAGTTTATATTTTAAAATTCTGACTTTATACTTACAATTCTGAGATTAAATCTCACAATTCTGATAAGTCAAGTCAAGTCAAGTCACCTTTATTTATATACCACCTTTAAGATAAGAAAAAAACAATCTTTTGATAAGAAAAAGCAACTCGTCATTTTCTCTTTTCCCCTCGGCTCTGGCTTTTTTCTCCTGAGAACTGACAAACTTACTATTGATTTAAAAGTTACGAAGTCTGAACTAGAAGATATAAATAAATAAGATAAATAAGATATAAATAAATAAGATAAATAAGATATAAATAAATAAGATAAATAAGATATAAATAAATAAGATAAATAAGATATAAATAAATAAATAAGATATACGTTACGTAAAGTGTTTATAGTAACAGATTTAATTTTATGTCATGCTGTAACTGAAGGGCAAATACATCTATGAATAGCATATGTGAATATTATGTAGACCTATTGTTTAAATCAAATTTATGCTTTAAAAGTAGAGTAATCATAGCAGTTTTCATATTCTGTTTAAACGTCTGCGTTTCACTTCAAATGCCATCTTTGACGACAGTCTAAAAATTATTTGCCTTCTTTTCAAATTATTCTGGCATCAAAAGGCACAAAAAAAAAACAGTTTTTACCTTTTTCCCTCCACTTGTTCCCAGCGTTTTTTTTTTTTGCCACCACTATGTGTGTGCAACTGCAAGTGACGTAACTGACTTCTACTATGTATTAGTCTATACATTTAAAAAAAAAAAAAAAAAAATGGCCCTTCTTATGACCGGTTTTGTGGTCCAGGGTCACATATATGGAAATTCTAAAATAAAACAGACAGTTTGTCTCATTTCTTATTAAAATGTATCTTTTATCAGCATCAAAGTCTATTTCTGTGGCAAACTGAAGTTAAGTTGCAATAACAAAATTTCGCAGGCAAAGCAGATCCGCTGTCTGTTGTCAGTGGAATTGCAACAAATGAAGCACAGCTCAAAACAAGCAGCGTTCTGTCGGTCAGTGCGGCGAATCCATGTGACCGACTTGAAACTGTTGCAAAATCAGCATGAGGAAATATTTCACTTTCATGTGAAACACATGATTGTGTGGATTCCTATTGAAAGGGCTGGATTTTGCCTGGTAAACACTGGTAAATGTGACCACATGTTAATGAAAAAGGCTAATACAATAAAATAAATGAAAAAAATATTATATATTATATGCATACAAGGTGGCTCTTTGACACACAGTCACTTGTATAAAAGCATCAGCTGAATGCATAAATGTGTAATGTAAATGTATATATTAACATGTATATATATTCGTGTGTGTGTGTGTGTGTGTGTGTGTGTGTGTGCTTGTTACCGTTGTGGCTGGACTCTGGTGTGATGGGTCTGTACTCCTCAAAATCAGCTTTCGAGTCCTCGCTCTCATTACTGTCCACCTCCAGGAGTTTGGCTCTCATCGACAGACTGACACACACAAACACACATATCAGATTCATCCGTTTCACACACAAACGCTCTGATCACACACACACAGCGTGTGTCCCGTACCTGTTCTCCTGTGTGCTCAGACGGAGGATCTTTGGACTTTTGGGGCTTTTGGGGCTCAAATGAGGAGCGAATCTCCTCTCGCCGTTGGTCTGTTTGAGAGGAAGAGACTCCAGCGGCCAAACCGAGCTCCACTTACTCTCGCTGGGACTCACTGACACACACAGACACACAAACACATGAGACACAACAGAGCCACCAGGTGCAAAACACACATTCCCCATCATGAACGGGGCCTTCTGATTATTTTTAATGATTATTTTAAGTCAGTTATTTAATATAATTAATTGTTTTGTTTTTTTTGTACTTTGTATGTTCCTTTGTGTCTTCCTCTTCATTCTACATCTGCATTTCACCTGTATTTGACAGTCCCGTGTGGTGTGATTTTGTGTTTTGTACTGTGTATTTGGAAGCATAAGGTGAGTAATGAGAGCTGAGGGCGCTGGATATGCGGACACACTCACGCTGTATCGCTCGGAAGCGCGGGCCGATGGACGGCGAGCCCAAATCCGGAGAATTACGCCTCTTCTCTAAACAAGGAGACGCCTGGACCGTGATCTTATGGATAAAATCTACACGGCAGAAAACAAACAAAACAATATTTACAATCAGATCACCACGAACACAGACTTTCAACACGACACAGGAAAACTACTGCAACACACTACACACAAAACCACTGAGATTTTGGTGTATTTTACTGCCATAACATGCCTTCTTTCAGACTACTGGAAATAAAACATCCAAAACACACATTTAAGTCTTCATTTTATTGCACTTTGTCTGTTTGCATCTGTATCTTCAAAGAGTTTGTTTCTGCAGCACTTACACACACCAAACTGAGCCGTTTTATTCTGAAGACTTTCACTGAAGGTTTTGTTGATGTATCATTTACATCACATTTTACTCCTAAAAACATGGTGAAAATGTGTTTGTTTTCTGATTTATGGAGTGATAGAAAGAGAAATCCAAAATCCCCTCTGGAAAAACCTTTAATATGACAACAAAAAGTTTTAAAACTGGATTTAGATTTCTATTCTGGACGTTTATGCAAATTAGTGCATATTTATTAAACATTTCAGAAATACAAAACTATTGTGCTGTGATTAGTTAACGATGTATGCTGATATCTGTTAGTTAATGTTTTTTACCCTGTTCACCTTTAGTGTCTCACTTTAATAGCAAAAGCACTGTTGAGTACAACACAGTTAATTATTACTAACAATGGGAAAAAAAGTGTGTGAGTGTGTGTGTGTGAGTGTGAGTGTGTGTGTGGGTGTTTTCTGTTCTGTAACATTATTATTTCTATTCTAGTGTCATAACAGCTCATTACTGCAGCTCATTAATGTCTTTAATACGGTGAGTGTAATAATTATCAGCTTCATATAACGACCTCACACACACACCGATCACAACAGATTATATGAGGACGAACTGAAGAAGCGACCCAAACCAGATCAGCATCACAGACAGCACCCTAGCAACTGCCTGGCAACACATAATGTGCTGAAAGTCCTCCAGAACACCCCAGTAACTGAACAGAAAGTGACTAGGATGGAGGCTCACCCTGCGGCATGCTGATCTTCTCTCCGTTCTTCACCTTCAGCTTGTGTTTCTTGAAGGTTCCCTTGCGTTTCTTGACGTTGGGTTTCTGGTTCTGGTTGAGGTGCAGGATGAGCAGCGATAGCTCGCGCTCGAACACGTCCTGCTCCCACTGCGCTAACTGCTGCTCGCGCTGACGCAGGAACTCCTCGTGAGACTTCTGCTCCAGCGCCGCACGCTTCAGCTCCTCCTCACGACACCGCAGCTCCTGCACACACACACACACACACACACACACACACACACACGAGATTCACACACGGCCTATGAAAACTGACTGTAGATCAGCGCTTCTCCAAAGACCTTCACTGTCCAGGCCAATGTCCGAAGCGGAGTTTAACATCATTAACTAAAACTAAAACCACTAGAAATATTTTCATTACTCAAAATAAACATTAACGGAAATAATTTAATTTTTTTTTATTCTATTTTTTTTTCTTAATTTAAACTAAATTTACAGAAAATAGGGATGTTGATATATTAATATAATATATAATATTATAATAAAATAGCAACTACAAGCTATTTAGAGTTCACAATTTATATGACCTTTTCCACTTCTTGGTGTTTATGGGACAAGGTTTTTAAATTGCACTTTACAATAAGGTTCATTAGTTAACTACATTAGTTAACATGAGCTAAGAATGAGCAAAACTACTACAGCATTTACTAATCTTAGTTAATGTTAATTTCAGCATTTACTAATGCATTATTAAAATCACAAGTTGTGTTTGTTAACATTAGTTAATGCACTGTGAACTAACATTAACATTAACATTAACATTAACTAAGACTAATTAATAGTGTAATAAATGTATTGTTCAATGTTCATTCATGTTAGTTAATACATTAACTAATGTTAACAAATGACACCTTATTGTAAAGTGTTACCGACAATATACTAGAAATACAACAAAAGATCAATTGCAAAAAAAAAAAAAAAAAAAAAAAAAAAAAATTTTACAAATGGCAATTTCTACTCAAAATATTTTAGAGCTTGATATAACTACAAACAAAATGTATATTCATTATAGAAAGGCCCATGACTTTTTTAAATTTGTCATTTTTGTTTGGCTCAAGTTAAAGTACCAAAACAACTAAAACTAAAAGTAAAACTAAAAACTGAAACTTAAAAAAAAAAAAAAAAAAAAACACTGTACTGACATTTAAATACATATATAAAAATGACAAAAAACAATTAGAATGAAAAGTAGAAAACAGAAAAATAAAATGTAATTTAAAATAAAAATGCAAAATAAAAAAATAGAAATAAAATAATAATAATAATAGCACGTTTGCATGGGATGAGGTGTTAAAATTCTTTTTAACTAACAAATGGCAATTTTTAACAAATGAAACTCTTTAGAGCCTGACATTACTAGAAAAATGCATATTGATCATAGAAATTTCCATGACTTTTCCACATCCAAAAATCTCATTTTTAAAATTGCCCCCTATATCCAGGTTTTAATAAATAAATATTACACAAAAATCAAACACAAATTTAAAAAAGGATGATCTTATCTTGATTTTTTAGCTGTCTTAGCTTATTTTAAAGGTTGTTTTGTCTTATTTTAAGTGTACTGAGGCCCCCTGTTGGTCCCGGGCCCCTTTCACAAATGTATGTAGACTGTGGTAAGACTACTGAAATGCCATCATTACTAGAGTTATTAATGTAAAACCACAGATTTTCACATTTCATGAGCAGAATTTGTAGGTGACTGACCATTAAACCACGAGAGCAGATCTAAACGGGTCTAACGTATCCCGTCACGCACTATATCCCCCGCGTACCTTCTCTTTGGCCCGCAGCTCGTCAAACATGTCCTGGATCTCGAGTTTCCAGTCCTCCTGGAGCGAATGGAAGGAGTCCTGCGGCATCTCGTCCATCACCTGCTCCTCCAGAGCCGTCAGCTGCTGCAGGATGGAGGAGAAACTGGGCCGCCGGTGCGGATCCTGATCCCAGCACTCTGAGACACACACACACACACACACACACACACACACACACACACACACACACACAATAAAAATTTAATTTCATCTCATTTAATACTATGATTCAGATTATTCATATTTTAAATTTGATTTGATTTTTTCTGTTTTCATTTTAAAATTAGATTTAAAAAGTCCATATAGCTTTTCAGAAGTTTTACTTACTAAATGAAAATGAGATGTTGCCTTTCCAACTAGCTGAAATAAAATACGATTATTTTATATTTTATTTTCTATCAGTTAAAGTTTACTTTAATTCATGGTTTTAGTTTTTATTTGTATATTTTCTGTTTTCATTTGAATTTTAGTTACGGTTTGTCAATTTGCTGTGCGATTCTGTCATTTTTAACTTGAAATATTTCTACAGTTTTTTTTGTTTTGTTTTGTTTGTTTTTTTTTACTTTGAGTGTTGGTTTAAGTAGCTTGGCCAAGTAGCTGAAATAAAATCAGTTTAAAGGGCATCTATTATGAAATGTCTTCTTATTAGAGCTACAGAAATTATTCACTCAATAGCAGTGAGTGATTTTCTGTTTTTATTTTATTGTTTAGGTCAAAAATTAAGAGCATAGACGGCAGAATAGGTACCGTATATTACTCTGCTGCCACACAGATCTAATAAAAATATACAGTTCTTTCTCCAGCTGTTTACCTTCACAGACTGTGTAACATGTTTTTAACACACACTTGTGTGTATTTGACAGTTCAAGCTGAACTTAGAACTTCAGAACTACTTCAGGCAATCATTGAAATTAGCTGAAATTAAATAAGTTTAAAATTTATATATAATATAATATAATATAGTTAAGAATGATTTTATTTCAAGTAACAGAATTATTCATGGTTTTAGTTTTTATTTTTATATTTTCTGTTTTAATTTTATTTTAAGTTTTAGAAATTTTGGTCTTTAAAAAAAACTCATATCATGGAAAAACTAAAGACTTCCTGTCCGGTCCAACAAGCCCTTATTGAAACATTTTTTTCTTTTTATCTTTGGCTATTAGAGAAAATGGATGAATGAATGAATGAACACACCGGACATGAGCTGGGCGAAGGGTTCGGGGCAGGTGGAGGGGATGGGAAGGGTCAGTTTGTTCACAGCGACTCCATAAGCCACGGCCAGACCATCGATCCCTCTGTAAGGAGCCTCTCCGGTCAGCAGCTCCCATAATAACACACCATAACTACACACAGAGAACGAGAGAGAGAGAGAGAGACGGCCCACAGCCGCTTTATATAGCTGTCTAATTACAGCACCACACACACACACACACACACACACACACACACACACTGATTCATGCATATGTGGTTTATGGGGACTCTCTATAGGCGTAATGGTTTTTCTGCTGTACAAACTGTATTTTTTACCCCAACCCTACACCTAAACCCACCCGCCACAGGAAACTTTTGATTTTCATAAAACACAGTTTACTATTTTTTTTTTTAACCTTTTGGTTTATGGGGACACAGGAAGTGTAAACCTCATAAACCATGTTTACATCATTTTAGACATGTGTGTCCTCATAAACCACGTAAACCAGAACAACACGAGAGCATCTGACGTTCTGCAGAGGAAAGTGTGGTTTTAAGGGCAAACGGTGAAGCCGTACGTCTCGTTTGTGTCTGTCTCAATCTAGAGCCGTTACTCCGAGCGCTGCGTTAATGAACGGAGTGTCCGAGGGAAATGAGCTGCTTCAGATGATTCGACAATTTCTACACAATATTAAAAATATGCTTTGATAAGAATATTACAGCATTTAAAAGCTGACGATGTTCAGGTGTGTTCCATGTATGGTACAAAACCTGTTTTTCTAACATTAAGAAACATCAACTTACACCCTGATAGAAATTTAGCCTAAATGAAAAGCTTTTTATTTTTAGAATAAAATGATAACTCATGCTGACTATCAGGTTTTGGGTCAAATGTTTGACGTCACCAGGTCTGCGTTTCCCTTTCAGAGCTTCATCTTTAGCTCCCGATTTCAGCGATTATTGTGTAATTATGCAGCAGTGGCAGCCAGTCAATCATACAATCTCTAGTAGTGGGTTAACCGGTAATTCCTGAAGAGCAGATAAGCGTCATCTAGTACCAACTGCAATAACTACCAGTTATCAACACAGATCTAGAACAAGCCACAATGACTGTATGTATGGTTTACAAACTCAGTAAAACATCAAACTAAATCACAAATTAAAGTGCTGAGAACATCGATGAGAAGACATTTTCACAACATTCATTCTGTGAAAGGTGCAAATGGTTGCAAGATTGTTAAAAAGAGCTGAAAATAATAAGGTCATCAGTGCTTTTTCCACAGCATAAGAGTGTTGCCAGATTGTGAATATAAACTGAACACAGGGTCTTTTTAAATGAGAAACTCTGTTTGGGGATTTCAATTCTCAAAGTCTGGCAACCGCATAAAGAAATGTCAGGTATTGTTATAATGAGTATCTTTCATGCACAGTGATCTCACAGCAGACGTGTTTTCTCAGAGGGTCTCGCTCACCTCCAGACGTCGCTGCCTTTGGAGAAGGTGGATGATTTGATGACCTCCGGCGCCATCCAGGCGTAGGTTCCCGCTGTGCTCATCTTAGTCGTCTTGTGCCACTCGCGCGCCAGACCGAAATCTGTGATCTTCAGGGTTTTGCCCTCGATGCTGCCCTTCTCCACAGGCTCTGCCAGCAGAACTGAGACACACACACACACACACACAGATGTGAGAAATGATATTTTTGACCACATTTTCTCTTCAAAAAAAATGTGCCATTGTACAAACACAAACCACACACATATGAACACAAAGAATATATATATATATATACACACACACACACAAAATCTTTCACATCCTCCTCTGAACCACCAACAATCACACTTTACTTGTCAACTGTCGTTCAACCGTTTCATTTCCAGTTTGACAAGTCACCTTTATTTTTATAACACTTTAGACAATAGAGATTATTTGAAAGAAGTTCTGTGATCCTGTGTGTATGAGATCAGTGATCTGAAATGTGCTGAAATATTATTTAGAGAGGAACAGGGAAGGGTGAGAAAGATTAAAAAAAATACTTTACATTTAAGCAAGTAAATAAATAAATACTTCACTTGTTTAGCTGATTAAGTAATAAGTAGGGGTTCGCTGATACGATATTCAGTACTGGTATCGCTCCGATACTGGCGTCCAAATCCAATATTGAGTGTACACTGACTATTTATGTTATTGTTAAGCCCCACGAAAGCCACAAAACATTATAAAGCACAAAGTTTTCAGGCACTATATTTCAAGTGAAGCCGTTCTATAATTTCATGCGAGGTACAGATGAATATTTAAGTCATGTTGATGTAAACTCTTGTCTCCGCTGTGGTTGTCCGTCATCCTCCACTCAGCATACAAACTGTGCGTCGCTGTAGGTTATGACAGTCGAAGCGAACAAACTCTTGGTTAAATGTTCCTCATTTTATACTTGATCTTTAAAAAAGATCAATGGTTTTGCATAAAAGGACTTTATCTTGCTGGAGTTTCATGCTGTTTCTAAATCATGTTACTTTTCCACCGGGCGTCTGTTTGATCACAACACAGGAGCAGAGCACGCTTTTAAAAATAAAGGTGCTTCACGATGCCATTGAAGAACCTTTTTTGTTCAAATGGTTCCATAAAGAACCTTTAACATCTGAAGAACCTTTCAGTTTCACAAAAAGTTCTTTGTGGCGAAAGAAGTTTCTTCAAATTATTATAAATGTAAGAAAGAGATGGTTCTTCGTGGAACCAAAAATGGTTCTTCTATGGCATCGCTGTGAAGAACCTTTTAAAGCACCTTTATTTTTAAGAGTGTACTATGAATTGCTGTTCAGGAGCATAGTAACTGAAATCTAAAACGGTTAAAAGAAAAGGTTCGCTAAACTAACGCGCAGGTTTAATGCACCATGGATCGATACGCACAGGATGTGCATAAGTGCTTTGTGCCGCTCTGAGTTTGCAGCCTTTTCTTATCATAATACTTTTGCGCTATGAAAGATTATAAATAGCCTTTCTCGTTCGTCTTAACTATCATATGTTGCTGCCAAATTACTGTGCTAGACATTAAAAAGAAATTTCAATTTAGATTTTATACAATAATTGTGCACTCATCATTGCATCTGCAACTGAATTATCCACTAACCTAGTTTCTAGTAGTAGCGTACATAAATAATTAAGTAAATTAAACGGTAAATAAATAAATAATTTATTAATAAGAACAAATTAAGCAAATATTTAATTATTTACATATTTACTTCTTTAACCACAAAAATAAGTAAATAAATATAAATATTATCTTACTTAATTTAAGAATTAAATAAGTAAACAAAATAAGCAAGTAAGGTAAAAGGTAAAAAAAAAAAAGTAAACAACCAAATAAGAAATAAAAACTTAAATATGTTATGTTTTTTAGCATGGTTACACATTCTATGTGTGAAGCCTGTATTACACACTATATGGGCAAAGGTATTGGGACTCCAAAGTATAAAAAAAATTATTTTTCAAAAAAATGAGAGATCGTTTCGCTAGATAAGACCCTTCTTCCTCGGCTGGGATCGTTTAGAGCCTTTGAAGCTGCATTTAAACTACATTTTGGAAGTTCAAAATCGGGGACACAATTGAAGTCCATTATATGGAGAAAAATCCTGAAATGTTTTCCTCAAAAACCATAATTTCTTCACGACTGAAGACAGAAAGACATGAACATCTTGGATGACAAGGGGGTGAGTACATTATCTGTAAATTGTTGTTCTGGAAGTGAACTTCTCCTTTAATATGGAATTGGTCCCCCTTCTATCCCAGGAAGGCTTTCCACCAGATTTCTGAATGTTTCTGTGGGAGATTTTCCCCATTCATTGATCAGATTATTTGTAAGCTCAGGAACGAGAAGGCCCGTCTCGCAATCTCTGCTCCAGTTCAGTCCAAATTTGTTGTAAAGTGGTTAAAGGAACAACGCTAATAGCTTAGCATAGATAATTGAATCAGATTAGACCGTTAGATCGAGAGAAACGCTAACGGTCTAATCTGATTCAATGATCTATGCTAAGCTCTTAGCAAAAAAAGTGGGGTGTTCCTTTAAGGTCAGGACTCCCCATACGATCATCCCTCCTCCAGCTCATTTCACAGCTGCACGATACAGTCAGACAGAAACCGTCCTCCAAACCCAGAGCCGCCCATCAGACTGTGTGATTGGTGCTCACTGCTCCAGAGTCTGGTATCTGTGTGATTCACCCCATCCCACACTCGGTACAGTCGCACAGGTGATGTACACGTGGTCCTCAGCTTCAAATCACTGCTGTTCCTAAACGCTTTCACTTCCCAACAGCACCACTTACAGCTGGGCGTGGAATATCAGGCAGAGATGAAACTCATTACAAAGCTGGAATCCTATCAGTGTCACGCTTCAATTCTCTTCAATTTTCTCCCCACAAATGTCTGTAAATGCTGACTGCATGGCTAATGCTTGATTTCATACAACCGGTCTGACCCAAACACCTGAATTCAGTCAATGAGAGGCACGTCCCAATGCTTCTGTCTGTATAGGGTATGTTCTATATATGAAAATGAGATTATAGGTTGAAAATTCTAAAAACACAAAGAACAAGAGATCTGCCCGTCTCTTTCTCAGCAGGAAGACAGCAGTGTGTGTGTGTGTGTGTGTGTGTGTGTGTGTGTGTGACGTCAAAGCTGTTGCAAAAGTCTGCAGAAGAGAGAGAGCTTTGTGCCTGGACAAACACACTTAAACACACACACACACACACACTCAGCAGGCCTTAAACTGGCCAATCTCTGCTGTGGTGAATATTTAGACACACACACACACACATCTGTGCTCTGCTGGACGATGAAGGAAATGTGGAACAAAATTGCAGAACATGAAGAAGTGAAACTGCCGCCCTGCCTTCAATCCAACTAGAAGAATCTGTCTGTCTCTCTGCCACTGACCACACACACACACACACACACACACACACTCACACACTCACACACACACACCCTCCTTTGTGGCAGTAACGCTGGTTTCCGTCTGCCGCTCTAGCGCCACCACCCCCCCCCCCCACAGGAAGTGACGCAAATGAAATCGACACACTTCTAAATAAAAACGACAAAATCTGGAGACACACAGCAACGTTTCTTGAGTTCACTTCAAGGCACGTTTCACGAATACGCTTCACTCATCTGAGTTCCTGTTTTAACTACTAGACACGTTAAGAGTTCTTTCACATCTTGCTCTGATACAGGCGTTCCTTCACATTGACATTCATTCATTTAGCAGATGCTTCTATCTGAAGCAAATGAGGAAGAAAAGCAACTCATCACAGAGCAACAAGAGCTCAATCAGCAGAGCCAAAGTCATCAAGGGCAACTGATTAAATGGAGAAAAATAACATGCACAGACATTCAGCAGTTAAAATCTGACATTAATGCAAAAATGTAAACGGAGAATGAAATCAACACGTGTTGATGGGGGTTTATGAGTCAGAGTTTGTGTCGGGTCGTTAAGCAGAACTAGTGTCATGCAAAAGCGGGAAAGGCTCATCAATCAGACGCACAATGCAAAGACGAGCGTTCATACAGAGATTTCCGTCCCTTTATCAGTCACACAGAAATGATTCTGTAAAATCAGCATGTCTGTGAGTCTTGCTCTCTGCACTTCCTGTATTGCAGTATCAGGGCATGGAAAGTTCACCTCCGTCTCCGGCGTTAATCATCACTGATCCAGGACCTGCTGGAGTCTGCTCTATCACTGCTGAAACACAAACCTGACTCAAAACAGCCTAAACGGGCAGCACAGAGTTATCAGAGCGAATTATAAATTTAGCTGTTTTTCTTTAAATGCTAAAAAAAAAAAATATATTTTTTTGTTTTTTTATATTTGTTAAAAATAATGAAAACATTAAATTCATTAAATAAATAATTCAAATAATGGTGCCAAGAAATGCAGAAATAAATCTGGCGCTATTTTAGATCACTGTCCAGCAGCCTTTTCACCAGTCAAGCGTTCCGAGTGCAAACGTGTCTCTAAATGATCCGATCTCTCACGTGATCTTCAGTCTCTGCACATCTGCTCGTGCGGCCGAACGCGCGTCTCTCCGCTCAGAAATCGCTCTGTAATTACGCTGGGCTTTCTTCAGGAATGCGACCGTCTTCACCGCACGCTGGATGCCACGGCGACACGGGCCGATGGTAACCACGGCGACCGGCCGTGTTTGTTTTGATGCGGAGGCCGTTTACCGTATGAGAGGCGGCCTTGTTCACGCCGCTCCCAGAATGCACCTCAGCGAGCTCCGGCGATCGCGATTTCCCTCAGTCAAATCAACCGACTAACCTTCTCACAGCCGCCTGTCTCTCTCTGTGCGTGTGTGTGTGTGTGTGTGTGTTGAGGTTGCCAGACAGTCTGTACGTCGTACAAAGACAAAGACTCGTTCTTCTGAGGGAAAAACCCCCAGTGCAGCAGAATCCAGCCCACGACACACAGAGACAGACAGACAGTCTCTCTCACGCTTCAGATAGTCAGAAACCACTACAAACACCTAGCCATCACCCAGAACATGTTGACAATCACCTAGCAACAACCCAGCAAGCATCCAAACACCCCAGCAATGCACTAGTTATCACCCGCAATGTAGCAACACCCTGCAAACCACCCATGTCACCCACAACGCCTAATATTGTGGTCTTTCTAGCATCTATAAAGTCATTTTGAGAGAAAGCCTCACTTGCAGAGAGCGGGTTCATTGGAAGGCTCTCTGAAATCAGTCACTAATTAACTCGCCTGTGTGCCGCTGTGAGCGCTGAAGTTTAACCAGTACCGGGTGCTAGTGCTGACCTCTGACCCCTCAACCCCTCAGAAACATCAGCGGCTCATTTAACGCCTGCAACCATATGCCATGAAAGAAAGACTCTACAGCTGTGCCCAGGGTTATTCATGTTAACTAAAATGATAGATTTTAAAGTATATTCAAACAAAAACCATTATTTTATATTGTAATAACATTTTGCAGTTTTATTTTTTATTTATTTTTGATTAAATAAATGCAGCCTTAATGAGCATAAGAGACTTCTTAAAAAACATTACAAGTCTTACTGATCCCAAACTTTTGAGCAGTAGTGTATATATATTTAAATTAGTTACCAAGACATAATTTCTCATTTTCTTTCAGTTTCACTTAATTTAGGTAAAATAATTAACTTAAAAAAAAAAAAAAAAAAACACTAAAACAACTATTATAATGATAATAATAACAACAATAATAATAATTTTTAAAAATGACAAAATACACAACAAAATTACTAAAACTTTAAAATGAAAACAGAAAGTATAAAATTATCAGCTGAGATGTTAAGCATTTTTATGGTTATCGGTATCGGTCATTTTTAAAATCGATTTGCCAATAAATTAATTTAAAAGCATTTAAAGAAAGTTTTTGTCAGAGCCCTTGTTATTCTTGATTTTGACATTCATTTTCATTTTTACACCAGACATATATATATCAGTTTAAAATATCGGTTATCAATCTACTTGATCTGTAATAATCGGTATCAGCATCGGCCCTGAAAACCACATATCGGTCGACCCTCATCTATAAAAGCATCGCAGTGCTACTAAAATAGCACTGGAATTGCCTCATCGATACACTGATGTAAACATCGCACACAAACTAATGGACACCAGACAGGAAATCCAGGGATGACACTACGCGGTCAAAACATTGTTAAAAATGAAACATGCATGGCTAAATCATTCTCAATCAATAACATGCTTTTAGAAAACAGATTCATTTACGAGTCATTTTGACTACATCTCACGATGGGGAACGCAGCAGTATTACGGGGGCAAACTGCACATTTTGTTTAGGAAACACAACACTCCGGTTTTCCCTTTAATCTAAAGTTTCCGCCATGAATCGAATGATTTGGGTCACTGTGTGTGTGTGTTTCTGGAATACTCTGCCCCCTTGACATGCTCATTCCAGAGCGCCGCTGTCTTTGGGAAAAAGCTGAACTCCCGGTGCATGCCGGGAAATATTTCTGAGGCTGGAAAAAGGGGAATCCCGTGCCAAGATCGTACCTGCCTCCTCCCCAAATCTGCCTGCTCAATCTCCGGATGTGGCCTTTCCAAAATAAAGAGACCGCGAGGCCATGAGCTGCTCGTCCTTATCTCACACACACACACACACAAGCTAATGAAAGACGCCGCACATTATGAAAGAGAACAAGTGAAAGCTTCAAATGTAGTGAATGAAAATGAGTGAGCAAATTCAGACACTGATTTAAAGGGACAGTTCACACAAAAATTTAAATCCTGTCATCATTTACTCACATCAAGTCCAAACCTGTGTGAGCTTCTTTCTTCTGTTGATCACAAAAGAAGATATGTCAAAGAATGCTGGTAACTAAACAGCTGATGGTAGTCACTGACTTTCAAAGTATGGGGAAAAAAAATACTATGGAGCTCAATGGCTACCGTCAGCTGTTTGGTTATTAAGCTGAAATATGTGTTAAATTATTGTTTTAATTTTTATTATTTTTTTTATAATATTTTAATGAAAATGGTATGGGATTGAATGATGGCAGAGTGTTCATTTATCTCTTTAAGTTTGTCTGTGTTTGAGTGTGTCTCATTCAGTCAAACCGCATTTGATATCCTCCACGCCTTCGTTCATCTGCGCTCGTCCCAACCCCAAAACAAGGTCAGAGGTTGAAAACAGACCGAAAGCATCACAGAGTTTCACTCAAAAACCGTGTTCCTGTTTTAAACAAAACTCACACAGAAACACTTCAAACCAGCAGATTTCTGCACACAGCAGCAGCAGCACGGAAGCACAGCTGACGTCAAACAGCTTCCTCCTCAGCCCTGGAGACGATGAAGCTCACAGTCTGACCGCCGTTGAACTCAGTAGTGTGCTGTACTGCGGCGTCAAAGCCAACACAAGTCCAGCCTCTCGTACGATTCAAATCAATCAGCATCAGATGCTGCCTAGGAAGGGAGCTGTCTAAATATTAGCAATGGACGATCTGGCTAAAACAAAACTGCCAAATAATGGAATTCAGACTGCGATATTATAATAATCACCAAACATCTGAAAAGCTAAAAGCGCAAAGGCATGCATCACTTTTAAATCTGCATGTGCAAAAATGACTCGCTTGCAACACGTCTAAACCAAAGAGCCTCTAAACAGAAGCAGCCGACAAGGACAAATCACATATATCACGACTGCGATCGCGCTGACAGACAGTAGTAAACAAGGACAAACATGAAGGTTTGCCACAGAACTAAAGTTTACAGATTTGTCCCTAAAACCCTTCGGCTTGCAGCCCAGATGAGTCGAACGCATCAGAGATAAATTATGTATGATGAAGAAACGGGCCATATTTACAACACCACATTGGATGGTTTGGACCGTTCATTCCATGCAAGAACAATTCAAATGTTATTATATCATGAAACAGAACACGTAAAAGCTTTAAACATGCGGTTGAAAAATTCTGATGCACCAAATCCATGCCTGTGTCATTTTAGTATCTCTGATATACTATTATAACATTTTCCTTTTATTTTAACTTGAAATAAAAATTAAATTAACTTAAAAATGATTCATTATTAACTATAAAGATATATTAAAACACTCTCTCTCTTTCTCTCTCTCACAAACACACAAGATTCAAATGAAAATGGAAAATATAACACTGATATTTAGCCAAAATTGTGAAGAATCTTAAAATTGATTAATTGACAAACAAGTATAAAGCATGCAAAAACAAGTGGAGAAATACATCTGAACAAAGCACGTGGCAGATACGATGGTTAATCTACTACTATCATGTATAACAGTGTAATCAAATGATCAAAATTGATTTACACATTTGTCACCTCACAAACGATTTACCGAGCAGGTTTGAAATCAACGCGCCGGATGACGGGTAAACGACAGCGATTGCATGAGGATATGACTTCATTTTCCCACGATTACCGTCTGTCTGTGTCAATGCAAACAGACCACAGAATCTATCATCATCTCCAAATACTCCACCTGGAGCAAATCTCAATGGTGTGATTCTATAGATCACTGCAAAATCTAACTATATTATCACACAGATCAATAAATCAAGTCTGATATGCGAGTCTGGTTTCTCCCAAGGTTTTTTTCGCCATTTATGTCACCGATTGGTTCCCTGCCGCTGTCGCCTCTGGCTTGCTTTGTTGGGGACACTTCATTTCCAGTGATATTGTATACTATTTGAACTGAACTGAGCTGGATGATGACACTAAATTCAACGCCTTTAACTGGCAATTGAGTATTTGTTGTCGTCCTTTTGCATTATTGACACACTACTTTCCTATTTAATACTGTAAAGCTGCTTTGACACAATCTGTATTGTCAAAAGCGCTATATAAATAAAAGTGACTTGACTTGATATACATCTGTATCTGCGTAAATACAGTTCACTCATGTAAAGCGATGTATACTATATAGCAAATCTCTACTGCGTGCCTGTTTATATCATAACATAGTGTAACTAAAATATCATCCGGCTCTTATCTGCTTCTTGCAACTATAAGATATGAAAATACAGATATTATAAGCATCATAAGATTGTGTACAGTGTGCACTGAGAAAAGCAGGACACAGATAAAATTGACTTGGCTTGACTTCGATTCCTCTGTATTCCTCTCAATTCCTGTAAAGTGATCTTCTGTCCTTGCGTTCACCTGGAAGACACCAGACGCTCAGACTTTGGACTGCAGACGGAAATGAGCCACGTTTAGGTGCAAAACCTTCAGATGTCTAAACAAATGTAATTATAAGACACAAAAGCCTCTCCCAGGACAAAAATCGCAGCCAGACGAAAATCAAGCCAAGCCTCTAGCTTCTAGTTTACTGACAGCGAAATGACATGTGAAGAGGTGAAATTCACAATCATCATATCCTGTTTGAAGCTGAACATTCAGCGGTCTGGAGGGAGATTTCGACTAATGAGATTCACTGTTGTCATCAGACGAAAACAGCAGAATGAGCCGAGCGAGTATCTGAATGACTAAATCCGAAGCCGCCTGAGGATCGGCACAGAATCACAGCTGGCGGCAAAACATTCTGAAGTGTCTGAATACATGGCTTATTAAATAAAACACCCAGCAAAACCTTTCTAACACAAAATGACCTGATTAATTCATATTTTAACCGGAATCACACAACTGTCACGTCGGGTACTCGCTTCATTGAACCATAACGCCAAATCTCACTAATTAAACTTCACATTAAACTACTCATTAAATGATGAAACGCACAAAACTACAGATTAAACGCAGGACATTTCACACTAAACTACTGATGAAACAGCAAAGCTACAGATTTCACCTCAATACTGATTAAAGAACTTCACTAAACTTCACTAAACCAGCCGTGAAATAAAAAAATAACTTTTTTCTTTAATCTACTGATTAATCTTCATGCTAAACTGCCAATTATAGAAACCCTTCACACTCAACCACTGATTCAAGTGAACATCAAAAATAGATTAAAGAATAAACCGTTACACTACTGATATTAAAGAAACTCTTCACATTAAACTACTCATTAAAGAAGAAACTGTTCATTTAACTACTAATTAAAGAACTGCTGATGAAATAATGAGACATGAAGAAGGTCTTTAACATGAAAACCGATCGAATGCATGGCTGTGAGCTGAACGCCAGCCCGTAATGCTCTGTCATCGAGCGCGGCGCAGGAACAGAGGGAGGCTGTCTTACGAAAATGAGTAGGAAGCGAAAAATGAAGTTAGCTGGGGGGCGGGGGGGAGAAGCAGACGAAAGAAGAAAGAAAAACACAGGATGCTGCGATCTGGAACGACAGAGCTCGAGAGACAAGTGAGGGCAGGTCTGGGACAAAGAGTTTGGAAAGTATTAAAAAACAACAGGCAGAGAGAGAGAGAGAGAGAGAGATAAGATCGCAGCTCCAGCTAGTGAATTGTGCTGCTTTGGCTGCAGTGTGTTGCGAGCCGGCATTAAAACGTTTGTTTTACGCAACTGAGGTGGTTTCCAGCCCGCCGGACGCGCACTCTCCTGACTCGGGAGGGAAGTGAAGGATCATGGGATATACGTGGGCGGACAATAACCAAACAGACACTGGGTAAAGGTGTAAGAGAGTGGGAAAAAAGAGAGAAAAATTGAGGAAGGAAGACTACAAATACTCGCTTTTAAAAAGCACAGTGTGTCTCTGTGTACTTGCTGATTTCAAGATGACTGTTCATAGTTCTGACTAAATTCTGATTAAGCTGTTATCTCTGGGAATGCTGATAAACACACACCTGCACCATCTGTTACAATTTAATATGTATATTAATAAAGAGTCTTAAACACTGCTCACATGATAATAGAAACTCATCAAATGACTCAACAAAAAAATTCTCATTAACCAACTTTTCTGACTCTGACTCTAAATTCTGATTGGATGAGCTGCGATCAAAGTGTTTGCAAATGCTGAAAAATACCAAAGAGTCTACAGTTAGGACTAATGAAACGGTACTGTGCATTCGGATTATTATGATTAATACATTTAACATATTATCATCCAGCTGTTGAGCATGTTTTATAAAGGCAAAAACCAGTGATTTTACCATGTTTGTGTCATCAACATCTAAACAGTACATCCTGATGAGTGCAACAGTTCATTTTAAGAATAACGGCCTACATTTACTTTAATCTGAGTAAAATCAAGGCTGTAGAGTTTTACGGTACTTCGTATCTGTTGGTACACGAGGAATCGACATGATACGACATAATGAGCGATGCAAACACAAAGTTCAGCTCAGTACTACATGTCTGCGTCCTAATATGATCTTTGACCCATGTGTGGTCTTGTTATCGAGTTTCACAACTTGGCAAAGTGTGTGTGTGTGTGTGTGTGTGTGTGTGAGTCATCTGATATCCAGGCCAACAACATTCCCTTCACAACTGGGTGATACATGCCATGGGAATATCCTCTTCCCCCAAAACAGGCGATTCTCTCAGAGTCCTGGAGCCCAAACAAATAACCCCAATAAATACTATCTAGGCCCAGATGGAATTTTAAAAAGGCTATTGGAGGAATTCTGTGGAATGGATTGAAGTAGAGCTAAATTTACTACAACAGAGCTGAATGCATCGAGTTAGACACAACACCAAAGCAAACGCACATGCGCCGGGCAGAGGATGTAGAACACTGTAAATGAAGGGCGTTGCGATTCTGCGGAAACCTGCAGAGCTTTTCCCTGAGTTCTGCGGGCGAGATTCCATGTGGGCCTGATAATAATCCCAAATCATAACACAACACCGCCAGGAGCTGAACGAGCCCAAGAACGGACCAGACTGGATGCATCTGCATGTAACTTAGAGATGGACTCTAACAGAAATGAAAACTTGAGCATTCCTGAGAAGGTCATGGGTTCGATTTGCAAGTTGTTTCAGAAATTGATCCTTTACCGTTTGTGGCGCTCAAAAATTAAAGTTTGGCAACAGAGAAACAGAGGTCATGGGTTCGATTGCCAGGGAATGCATGAACTGACCAAATGTGTAGACTGAAATCATGTTAGGGTTAGTTGCGTCAGAAAAAAAAGTGTATGCCAAATGCGTTAATCTTTTACAGTCATTAGTTCATCTAAACTTTTGTGGCGCTCAAAAATTAAAGTTTGGCAATAGAAACGCAGAGGTTTGATTCCGAGGGAATGCAGAAACTGATCAAACGAAGTGAACACAATGTAAATATCTTTTTAAAAAAAAGCATCTCTACCAAATGCATTTATGTAAATGTAATAAAAATGGATTCTTTATGATAATTAGCTGGTCTAAACGTGGGAGGCGCTCAAAAAGTAGAGTTTGGTAATGGAAACACAAGGTCATGGGTTCGACTCCCAATGAATGCAGGAACTGACCAAATGTGTGGACTGAAATCATTGTTAGGGTTGTTTGTGTCAGGAAAAAGGTGTCTGCCAAATGCATTAATGTAAATAAAAAAAAAGTCAATCTTTTATTGTCATTAGCTGATCTAAACGTTTGTGGCGCTCAAAAATTAAAAGTTTGGCAATAGAAACGCAGAGGTTTGATTCCGAGGGAATGCAGAAACTGATCAAATGAAGTGAACACAATGTAAATAATCTAATGTAAAAAAATCTCTACCAAATGTATTTATGTAAATGTAACAGAAATGGATTCTTTATGATCATTAGCTAGTCTAAACTTAGTAAAATAGAGTTTGGTAATGAAAACGCAAGGTCATGGGTTTGATTCCCAATGAATGCATGAACTGACCAAATGTGTGGACTGAAATCATTGTTAGGGTTAGTTGTGTCAGAAAACAAGTGTCTGCCAAATGCATTAATGTAAATAAAAAAAAAAAAAAGTCAATCTTTTCTTGTCATTAGCTGATCTAAACTTCTGTGGCGCCCAAAAATTAAAGTCCGGCAAAGTCATGGGTTCAATTCCCAGGGAATGCATGAACTGACCAAATGCGTAGACTGAACGCAATGTAAATACCTTTGAGAAAGGCATCTCTACCAAATGTATTTATGTAAATGTAACAGAAATGGATTCTTCATGATCTAAACTTAGTAGAAAAACTTAGTAAAATAGAGTTTGGTAATGGAAACGCGAGGTCATGGGTTTGATTCCCAATGAATGCATGAACTGACCAAATGCGTAGACTGAACGCAATGTAAATACCTTTGAGAAACGCATCTCTACCAAATGTATTTATGTAAACGTAACAGAAATGGATTCTCATGATCATTAGCTGGTCTGAACGTGGGAGGCACTCAAAAAGTAGAGTTCGGCAATGGAAACGCAAGGTCACGGGTTCGATTCCCAGTGAACGCACGAACGCGTGCAGCTCGAATTCAATGCGAGCAGCTCGGGGCACAACAGCAAATGCATAAACGTAACCGTTTGCTGGAAAGTCATGAAAGCCAATAAGGACGTGAACTTACTGTTGTTGGACTTGAGGTCTCGGTGGATGACGGGCACGATGGCCTCGTTGTGCAGGTACTGCATCCCTCGGGCGATCTGCACCGCCCAGTTGACCAGCACGTGCGGCGGGATCCGACGGCCGGCCAGAGCGCGGCTCAGCGGGCCGCCGGACGCGTACTCCATGATCAGACACAGGTTGGGCTCCTGCAGGCAAACGCCTTTGAGCGCGATGATGTTGGGGTGCCTGAGCATGGCGAAGAGCCTGGCCTCGTTCTGCACGTTCTGGGCCGTGACGCTGATGTCCTCGTCCGGGTCCTGACGGGCCGCTTTCACGGCCACCAGCTCGCCCTTCCAGGTTCCCCGGTAGACCTTCCCGAAGCCGCCGACCCCGATGACCTCCTCGAGACTCAGCTCGCCGAAGTCCACCGTCTCCGGCTCCAAGTCGCTCACCACGGCCGGGCCCAGAGCCGAACCCGGCAGCTTGCCGTACCCGCTGGGTTTGAAGGAGACGTAGTTGGAGGGGAAGATTCCCACCTTGTTGTTGACCTTTCCCGCCCACCATCCTTCGTCGCCGGAGATCTCCGAATCCAGAGACAGGACCTCCACCAGGTCCCCTTTACGCAGCGTCAGTTCGTCCTTCCCCGAGGCCTCGTAGTCGAACAGCGCGGTCCAAACCGGGTTGGTGAAGTTCCCCTTCTGCTCCAGGCTCTTCCAGGTGGACAGCGGCCCGCGCGAGAATATGTTCTTCAGCGGCTCCATGGCGTTTACAAGGAGCTTTGAATCGAGTCAGATGAAGCGTGATGTGGAAGTTCAGGTGGGTACGTCACGACCCCTCTCGCCCTCAGATCTCTGTGCGTCCGGATCATCGGTGAACGCGTCTCCATCAGACACCAATCCCCATGGAGTAAACGGACGCTCCGGCGGTCACTCGAGCAGCGCTTCTTCCTGCATGCTCCGAAAACACCACTTAAGAACGTCACACGAGAGAGGAACACATGATTCTGCCCACTTACCAAGATCTCAAAGTCCTTCTAAAACTTCCAGTCGAGCGGTGGAAGCGGAGACGCATGAGCCCAGCGGAGTTAAAGTCTCAGTTCAGCGCTCCATTGAGAGGACAGTATTTTTAGCTGCTGGTTCGCTGTGGCTTTGCCCGAGCAGGAAGCGCTCAGAAGAAGAATAGCAGGAAAAGCCAATTCAACTCGCGGCCAAACGCGCACAAACGCGCTGAGAAACGCTCTCTCACGATCGCATGGATCGCATCGTCAGGTTTCCCCGTCCGGACCGATCATCGCGGGTCTCCTTTCAGCGGTTTCTCAACTTCTGCCCGAGTTCTGAAACTTCTTTCTCGGCGTCTGTGGCAGGAAGAGACGCGCGCTCGGGTCGCTCAGCTGATCGCGTCTCGCGGTTCTAATGGCGTCGCGTCATTTCTGCCGCTCCACGTCGATCGCTTCCATTCGCTCGGCTCAGAAACGCTCGCGCAAAGTCGGTGTGTTGAGCCCGTTTACCGTGAGCTCTTCCCGTCTGTCCGGTAGAGGGTGGGACAGGAAAAGAATCAGATGACTGTCGACTCTCCTCCTCCCTCTCCTGGCCGCAGTGCGTGTGTGTGTGTGTGTGTGTGTGTGTGTGCGTGCGCAAATGTCAGACTCAGCTCTTTATGTTTATATATATCGCTTTATTTTTCCCCTGTGTGCTACACTGCTGCTGCTGCTGCTGTTTTTTCTTCACTAGTAATACATATATTTTAGTTTTGTAAATAAAGTCACATAAAAGCACAATCTGCATTTGTCTAACAATGTATGTTTATATTTATTTATTATATTTGTTGTTTTCTGTTTTTCTGAATTACATGTCGGTGTATAAATTAAACATTATTATACAACTATAATACAAATATAGGTGTGAAAATGGTTTATCGTTTAATAGCTTTGTTTAGTTTGGCAAATGTTTTTGTAGAGGAGTGCCTTAAAACTCTCTAAATTACCTGCAATATAATGCATTATAATGTAAGTTAGAATTTGCTTTTTTATGTAATGATATTCACTATTTATAAGTTTTTTTTTTTTAAATGTATGCTGCTTGCATTATTGTGTTTTCACCTTTGTGTTATTGTTAAAATCCTACACTGCAAAAAATGATTTTGTTCCTTAGTATTTTTGTGTTGTTTTGTAGTATAAATATCTAAGAATTCTTGAATCAGGACTCATTTACTTGACAAGTAAAATGGCTTAAGACATTTTGTTTTCTTAAAAAAAAAAAAAAAAAAAAAAAAAAAAATCCATTTTTTTTTTTTAGTTTTCGCTTAAAACAAGCAAAAGTAATCCTAAATCAAAGCCTAAACAAAATTATTTTTGCTTGTTTTTCATTTACATTTAGATTTAGACATTTAGCAGATGCTTTTATCCAAAGCAACTTACAAAAGAAGACAATGGAAGCAATCAAAATCAAAAAAAGTGCAATAACATGCAAGTGATATTAGTCTCATTTAGCCTAACGCAGTACACGTAGCAAGGTTTTTTTTTTTATAATTATATAATAAATAAAAATAAAAAAAGATAGAATATAAAAGAAAAAGCAAGCTAGTGTTAAAGTTTTTTGTTGTTGTTTTGTTTTTTTTGTAATAGTACAATAAATATATAGAAAACAAATATGTAGAATATAAAAAGAACAGAGAAGCTAGTTTGAGTCACAGTTTGAGTAATTTTTTTCAGAAAACAAGACATAATATCTTAAGTCATTTTCAAGATCATTCAGCATTCAAGAATTTTTGAATATTTATACTAGAAAACAAGACAAAAATACTAAGGAAGAAAATCATTTTTGCAGTGTAATGAAAAGCCATAAAATAGTACAGTACATTTGTACATTGTTGTCATTATCAAAGCTTATTCCATATAGTGTGACTCCATGCCCTGCTAAAATGTAGTCACAGTGTTTCAATGTCATTTTCTGGGCAAAAACTGTGGAAAAGTCCAACACTGTGACTGAAGCTGCCTTTAAAAGCATCTCTATAATCACTCACGTGAAATATTAGTTTGACAAGTTCTGATCTGCCATGCACTTTAATCCAAAACTTGTAATTGTAAGAGTGTAATTCAGACAGCATCAGTCTCATTATTACCCATGATTCCTGAGATCTCAGAGCCGGCAGCTGTAAATAAGTCCAGAGGAAATGGAAGCTTTCCGTTGGTCAGGCCTTTGATGGTTTTACCTCTGCAGTCGTGTCATTTCCACCAGAACACGCATGAGCTCAATCACATTCATTACATCCCAAACCACGGCTAAAACACAGACTAACAAATGAGACGAAATGCTCACACTGAACACACACCTGTATGTTCACTCACATGCTGGAAAAGTTGTAAATGATTCTTACAGCACTTTCAAAATGTCACATTTAATCGGGAGCGTTATTTGAATGTTTCAACTCCGCACTCATTTGACAAATATTTTAATTGTCCGAACTCATCAAGGCTGCTGGAAGAGACACAGGAGACACTTCAGATGCCCAGGAAAAAAAAAAAAAAAACAGCCAAATATTGTCTGATTTATTGGCACTATTAAAGAAAAGTCACGAGACCCTGGTCTTTAAGATAACACACACACACACACACACACACACTCGGCCTGAATCATCATTTCTGCAGGAAGGATGCAGTTGTTTATATAGTGTGTCGGTCACAACTGAGCTTCTGAATGCTACAACACACACACAAAACACAAAAAACACACACACACACACTGGAATGACTGCTCTGAAGAAGCTGCTTAAAATATATCCAACAAGACAAAATAAAAATTGCTACAAATGATTCTTAAAAAATAGACATTGGTCCTCTTTGAGCATCAAAGACTGTTCATTTGACATATGTTGTTTATATGCTGTCAAAATTAGCACATTAACGCAGGCAAGTCATTTTTCCAGTTTAACAGCGTTAAAAATATTTAATACAGGGGCGGTGCTAGGGTTGGCCATCCCACTTAGAACTGCGGCTTCTGTCTCTTCAGTGTTTTCCCGTGGAATCAGGCTACTTTAACACTGTTTCTGCTGGTCGTTTTTCACGTTCGTGGCTTGAAGTGACCCGAATAACTTGATATTTAGCTTCTGGAATGCAAATTTTACCAGTGAACCCACCAAAAAACATGTATTTTACCCTCCGAAATACCTGGCAACCCTGTGTCTCTTTTTTTCTTGACAAGAATTGCATTTATTTAGACACACAACATCTTTTTGACTACATCAAACACGCACGCTTCAATTGCACGCACAAACGTCGGAGCCTGTATCATTTCATATTAAAGCACGATTGAAACTGCTAGCACGTGTGTCAGATCCACGTCACGTTCAACAGCGGCGGCGGCTCTTAAAGTAACAGCAGCCAAAAATAAGCTAATAACCTGCTGCTGTGATGTCTGTTAATCACAGAATGAGAGAGAGAGAGAGAGAGAGAGAAAAAAGAGGAAATCAAAAACATTTGACCTTTAATGGTTCATCTACATTTAATTTAGTATGTAGTGTTTGATCATTTTATTCAGGGCAAAGGTAAATAATGGGTTTATGTAAAGATTGTTCCAAGTTCACTTAAATTAGAAGTTATTTTTTTAATGTCTAATAAATGTTAACATTAGTAATCTTGTATCAGTGATACTCCTCTTTAACAAATATGAGAAACATACTCTTTTTGTTGTTTCTACATCAATTTGAAGATTGAATGTGAAATTATTGCTATATAAAAGGGTATTTAAAACTTTAATGTAAAAAAAATTGATACATTTTCAAAAAAAAAAAAAATATATATATATATATACACACACACAATATATATAACAATATAATACACACACACAGATAAATAGATAATTTTATTACATTTTTTTGTACGTATAAATCTATACAGGCAAGTATCTGGAAACCAGACCAGATGTGTTTCTGTCAATAAAACTATTAATCTAATGAATCAAATGAGAAACTTTTAGCATTTTAAAATAAACGTAAAAGTGAGGAATGTTGCCTTGGCACCTAGCTGAACTACAATAATTGTTCAAAATACATTTTTAATATTTTATTTTAGGAGTAACATTTATTTTACTTCAAGTACCAATTTTATGGTTGTAGTTTTAGGTAACTATAAGAACCATGGTGTGTCAGTGAAGTTTTTGTTAATATTTTGTGATTTACTGGCTCTCACTTTAATTTTAGTTAAACTTTTAGTAATCTTGATGCTTTGATTTTGCTTTTGTATGTCTATATAGTTTATTTTTTCTTAGTAATTTTTTCACATTCCACGTATTTTACTTCAAGTACTATTTATTTATGACGTTTTAGTTTAACCCTAACGAATTTCAATGTGCAGCGCTGTAGTACATACTGGTACTATTAAAAACCCTCAGTAAGTCAAGACGTGATTGGTTTCTTCAAAAGTCTGTGCCATTAAACCACATGTAATTATTGAACCGTTTGACTGATGAGCTCAAATCATCTCAAACTGACTCTCGGGACTACAACCAAATCAAAGAATGATTATAAGAACTACAAACTCACCATTTTCATGCTTTTGGAGCCGTGAGTAAAGCACATCGAAAGAGCAAATTACTGAAACCTCAAAGTTTATTTCACTCATACAAAATCAAGAGAATGTTAAAAGCCGAACAGACAGTCTGAGCGAGACGAGAGAAGTCACGTGATTCTCTCCAACTTCACAGCAAACATTAAAAGAGTCTAAAAGATATAAAACAAAGGGGAAATCATCTATACAAACGTGCACCGTTTCATCCGGGGAAATGAACAGAGAATCCATTAAACGCTCTGGAACGACTCGCTGCAAACCAAACCAACGCGTTCATATCCGGTGAACAACCTTGAACAGAATGAATTAAAAACTGCATGAAAGTGCCGCTAGACAGTTTAGTCGCTGGGAGAGAGACTTTAATTGTAAAACCAGCTTAAAAAGGACAAAACCAGAAACATAAGTCACAAAAGCAAAAGAACAGAATTTTGCATTTCCCTTACAAAACAACTCAAGGATTCGCTGCCGGTGAGGACGAGCTGCTCTCGCCAGCATCTGCTGCTAAAACGAACCAAACATCTCCTGAACTTCCTCAGCGTTACCAGAAGAGCGCAACGGAAAGCCGACGGGAGTGATATGCTCTTAAAACATGCCGAAACAGACGGGAAACTAAAGAAAAGTGCAAGAATACATGAGGGGGAAATCGACACGCTCTCGCTTCTGGGGCCATTTATCCAAAAAAAAAAAAAAAAAAAAAATATGAGGAAAAGAAACGCCAACTCAGTAAAACAACTTTGACTGTTCCTGGACAATAAAATAAGATTAAAAAAAGAACTTAAAATGTATCTAATAGAGAAGCTATGGGTCGTGGCGCGCTGCGGCCGCTGGACTCCGAGCCGCTCTCGCCGCTCGCCACGGATCGCCTGTCCCTCTGTTCGCGCACAGAGAAGAACGGAAGAGAAGAGGCAGAGCAGCGGCGCAGCTACGAGTCGTAGTCCTCGTCGTCGTCCTCGTTCTTGTGCGGGACGGGCGCGGCCGGCAGCAGACCCATCAGAGACGCGTGCGGGGCCAGCGACGACACCGGCGCCACCTGCTGGGAGCCCATCGGAGCGTACGCCACCTGCGGCGCCACCGCTGCGTCCGGACTGATCGAACACAACAAAAACACAGAGCGTTAGAAGACGGAACACGACACATCAAACAAAACACACAAACAGATGAGAGACTAGCTGAAACAGTTTTGTATATTTCACTTAACGTTTAAATAACCTTTTTTTTTTTTTATGTCGTTAGTTTTACTTGGTTACTGAAACACACATTAATGTTTAGGTCTAAACATAAGATGTATGTATTTAAACTGCATATTAAATTTACATTAGAGCTGCACGATTCTAGACAAATCTGTTTTTTTTTGTTTCAAATACAGACGATTCTCCCATGATTCTGAACTAAACAAAATAATGTGTGATAATATTATCGCTGCAGTCTATTTAAAAGCGTTTAATTTGAATGAATTATTAAACATTTTACTATACACACGTATTTAAAATATAATGCATTCAGTACACCAATTTTTAACATTAAAATTATTGTAAAGTGGTTTGAATGACTGATTCAATGACTCGCTCATAAACACTAAACTTGTTTAATTTCTGGAAGAATCTGCATTTTTGAACGAATCTCTTGAATGAATGATGCAAGGACAAACACATTTTTTAACACAAACGTCATTTGAAGCTCCAGATAACTTTCAAAAGAAGATTTGCTCTATTTTGATCACTACCATAGACATCAATATTTATATCTGAACTATAAACTTTCATCCCATTATTTCTGTGACAATATGAATGATTGTAAACAAATAATGTGATCATATTTGTCAGTCATGCACGAATAAAACGGGTCAGATTTCTGTATTAGTGCTAATAAACTGAACATGTTTTAATTGCACATTAACCAGCTTTACACATTTAGCAATAAATCCAATTGGTTTCATTCTCATACATTTTAACAAACTGAATATTGCCTAAACAGAGTTATTATAGTTAACTAAAACTGAAATAAAAACTGAAATAAAAGAAACAAATATATAAAACACTTTTTTATTTCAGCTACTTGCCAACACAACTTTTCCTTTAGTTTGACTTGAAAAATAACTAAAACTGCATTACATTTAATAAGAACTATACTCAATTAAACAACTAATAAAAATTACAAAACAAAACACAATTTGGAAAATGAAAACAAGAAATGTTAAAATAAAAACCAATTGAAAACTTTAATAAAAACTACAACAGTATCTCAGTGAGACTAAAATAACACTGATGATATTTTGAACCACGTTTATATTTTGTAACTGAGTAAGATTCAGATGCATCAACAGATTTAAAGGAACACTCCACTTTTTTTTTTTTTTTGAAATAGGCTCATTTTCCGACTCCCCTAGAGTTATACAGATGTGTTTTACCTTTTTTGAATCCATTCAGCCGATTGCCGGGTCTGGCGGTAGCACTTTTAGCATAGCTTAGCATAAATCATTGAATCCGATTAGACCATTAGCATCTCACTATAAAATGACTAAAGAGTTTCCATATTTTTCCTATTTAAAACTTGACTCTTCTGTAGTTTCATCGTGTACTAAGACTGGCGGAAAATGAAAAGTTGTGATTTTATAGGCCGATATGGCTAGGAACTATACTCTCATTCCGGCGTAACAATCAAGGAATTGATATTACGCAGCGCCTGAAAGTGACCGGCACTAAGTTTGTGTAGATGCAGAGTTGCAGCCGGCAGAGTTGACAGCTGCGTAATATCATTGCGCCTGCTGCAGCCATGGTACGGCAGCAAAATTCCTTGATTATTACGCCGGAATGAGAGTATAGTTCCTAGCCATATCGGCCTATAAAATCACAACTTTTCATTTTCCACCAGTCTTAGTACACGATGCAACTACAGAAGAGTCAAGTTTTAAATAGGAAAAATAATCGAAACTCTTCAGTCATTTTATAGTGAGATGCTAATGGTCTACAGTTTTTTACGATTGCTAACACACTAAAATTAATAACAACACACAGTTAGTGAAACCTCAGCCCAAATCTACACAACTATAAGCTCATTCTCAGCCTCACACTTCTTGCAAAACACTACACGCATTGTTTTGCAACACACTAAACACACTTCTCTAGATTAGACACAGAAATCTAACATGATGTCACTTCTTTGCTGTTTTAAGCCACTGCTTTCCAAAATACTACACACATGAACCAACTGATCAAACATGGCCATCAGATGTGCAGACACTTTGGTGCTTAATTGTAAACTCAAAAATCAAGGTGTAAGCACCATAAAAAAAAAAGCAACTGGTGAATTTCTGCCTTTAACAAAAATGAAAGGCAGTGTTGCAGTAAGAAGAAGAGGAATAGGAAGAAACATCTTTGGCCACAGGGTTATGTTGAATGTCCCGGGCCAATGTGGTGGTAACATAATATATGCTGCAATCATGCAGAATGGCATTCTCCATCAGCACGCCAAAACAGGTCCTTACAACACAGATCATATACTCACATTTTTAGATAGACTAAGTGAAGTATTTAAGACTAAATAAATACTTCATCAGGGTGCAGTGCTTGTCTCGTGTGTTGTGTTTGGTCAATGTATTCATGTTCTTTAACAATATCTCAAAAAAAAAGGGGAAAAAAATAAAAAAAATAAAAATAAAAATCAAAACCAGACTGTATCAAAGGTAGAAATGTTACAAGTGTTTTAAATTGAGCACAGCAGTGTGTAAGTGGTTCAAACAGAATCTGACTGTATAAACCATGTGTGTGCCATACGGTACTAAAACTGGGTTTTGTTAAATTATTGTAAAGTTTTGAATCAAGTGTTTCATTTTGCAAAAGATCTGAGATGTTCTGCTACTTGTGTGTGTGTAGATGTGTAAATCGTGTGTACTGTTTTGACAAAATGAGCCTTGTTTTTAAAATCGTGTCTAAGCAATCGTAAAGAACTGTAATCGGATTCAATGATTTATGCTAAGCTATGCTAAAAGTGCTACCGCCAGACCTGGAGATCGGCTGAGTGGATTCAAAAACACATCTGTATAACTCTAGGGGAGTTGGAAAATGAACCTATTTTCAAAAAAAGTGGAGTGTTCCTTTTAAAATAAAATGCATATGAAATTATGATTATCTAAGTAAAATCAACAGATGCAAATTTTGAATAATAAACTAAGCCATGATTTTTTTAGTACAGAAATCTGACCCATTTCATTTCTGTATAACTAAAAAATATGATCACATTAGTTTAATAGTTTGCTTATTTTAAAACCATGCAATCCAGAAGCAGTAAAAAAAAAAAAAAAAAAAAATATACACAATTCAAATACATAAATCTTAAATGCATGTTTTCGGGTTACAGTTAAAGGAGAAGTCTAGCTCCAGAACAACAATTTACAGATAATGTACTCACCCCCCTTGTCATCCAAGATGTTCATGTCTTTCTTTCTTCAGTCATGAATAAATTGTGTTTTTTGAGGAAAATATTTCAGGGTTTTTCTCCATATAATGGACTGATATGGTGCCCCGATTTTGAACTTCCAAAACGCAGTTCAAACAATCCCAGCTGAGGAAGAAGGGTCTTATCTAGCAAAACGATCAGTTATTTTCATAAAAATAATATAATTTATCTATTTTTTTAAATGTCAAACGCTTGTCTTGTCCTGGACTGTTTTTGTTCCGGTTCATGTCAGTTAGTGTATGTCGAAAAACTCCCATCTCAAGTTCTCCCTCAACTTTAAAATTCTCCTATATCACTGTTTGACCTTTTTTGTTAAGGGTGTTTGATCTTCTTTGCATGTTCACTTTACAAACACTGGGTCGGTACTTCTGCAGTGATGTAGGATGATTTTGAAATGATTTTTCAAGTTGAGAGAGAAAATACGATTGGAGTTTTTCGACATACCCTAACTGTCTTGAGTCAGAATACACAGAGTTCAGAGAGAGCGAGACAAGACGAGCGTTTGAGATTAAAAAGCATTTTAATGAAAATAATCGACCGTTACGCTAGATACAGGGTTTCTGCAGGGCTTAGCCAGTCAAATTTATGACTTTTTATGACCATTATGATTTAAATTTATGACCTTTATGAAATTTATGACGAAAATATCTTCGTTCCCCTTGTACGACTGGTGTTTAGTCACGGTGTTCAACACCCACAGGACCTCCGCTTTCAGTGTGGAGGTTGATCCGAAACCACTGTGTGTGGCACTGGATGCGAGACAAACGGAATCCCGCGCTGTACTTGGACCGGGTAACGTTACTGTCGGAGCCGAACAAAACTGACTGATCGCCTGCACCCGCTGCAGACCTTTTACAGCAGTTTTATGCTTTTCTGACTTGGCATGCGACTGTAAGGATTGTATGCCTAAACTAGCCAGCTCCAACGCCTTCTTACACAGTGTGCAATAGGCTTGATGCCGATTGTTTGCGACGGGCTTAAGCCAAAAACTAAAAGCACCGTCTTGGAGCCATAGCTCATTAAATGTACACTTTCCCATTTTTTTATATAATTAAATTAAACAGTTAACGTTAAACTAAGCAACGACTTACAGTGACGAGCTGAGGAGACGTTTGAGAGTCGGAAACTCGCGCAAGTTTTTTTTTTTTTTTTTTTTTTTCTCATTCCCACAAGTCTGTTTGCTGTACTGCCGCGTGACATGGACCTTGTAGTTCTGGAAAGCTGTGTTACCACACAGATTCCTCAGGAAGAACTACAAGCGGCGAAACGAATGAATGCCGCCGCCAGCAGTGGGAAGGCAACGGTTGAACCAATGAATGAAAAATCATATCAGTTTAAGACGTGGCTAAATGTAATTTATGACCTTATATGGAAAATCCGGATGTTTTTATGGCTTTTTATGACCTAAAATCATTATTATTAAATTTATGACATTTTATGACTTTTTATGACTCCGCGGAAACCCTGTAGATAAGACCCTTCTTCCTCGGCTGGGATCGTTTACAACCGCATTTGGGATCGTTTGAAGCCACATTTAAACTGCATTTTGAAAGTTCAAAATCGGGGCACCAGATCAGTCCATTATATGGAGAAAAATCCTGAAATTTCTTTACAACTGAAGACAGAAAGACATGAACATCTTGGATGACAAGGGGGTGAGTACATTATCTGTAAATTGTTGTTCTGGGAGTGGACTTCTCCTTTAGAAACAGAGAGATACCGCTGGTCACATGAGTCTCAGGTGGTTGTGGTGGTCTGATCTGTACCTGTGGAAGAGAGCTGCAGGCTGTGTGTTTGTGCTGGTGTGAGACGCATCCTCGTCCTCCTCTCCGTCTGTCTCACTGTCCTCTGAATCATCCTGAACGCAAAACAATACACGCGTGAACGCACCAACACACACATTACATCACTCTCTGATTTTCAGAGGCCACATGAATTTCATTCAAGGCTTTTTTCTGCAAATGCTTTGAGTAGGTTTCGCATGCTTGATGTTAACTGCATTGCAATAAGTTGCTTTGGAATATAAATCGCAGTGTGTTTCAGATGATAAAAAAATGATTCTTGGAATACAGTAGTTTATTTTTGCATTTTTAAGCCAGTTTCATGTCAAATTTTGAGTATCAGTGAGTCAAGGTAAAGATGGCATTGCATTGTGGGATGCATTCAATCACTAGCAGGACTCATTTACCTCTTGCTCTGATTCGGTGCCTGAGAGTTTCTTGTCTTTGCCTTTGGCTCCGGCGCCGCCGTTCTTGCGTCCTGAGCCCGGCTTACGACCTCTGAAACACACAACACGACACGACACACTTCAGCTGTGACACCACACACACGCGCTTCAGAACTCACAGACGGCGTATCTGACCTGCGCGGGATCTTCTCGCCCTCCGTGTGGTTCTCCTCACCCTCGCCCTGGATGTCGGGCGCCACCGCCGCCACCAGATCCTTCAGGAAGTCAAACTGCTGTTCCAGCTCGATGCACTGCTTTCTGCAAACACACACACACACACAAACAGGCACATGAGGAAACGGACCAACGAGCTGCTGGAATGACGCGTGACGGCCGTGACTCACAGGTGTGACGTGGTCATGGTTTTGGCGTTGCGTGACTGTGTGACGTGACACGCTTTCGTCAGGAGAGACTCCAGGAAGAGCTCAAGAGCACGAGCTCAAATCACAGTCAAGGAAAGAGCAGATATGATGAGACAACAACACATTTACATTCATGCACTGAACGGACGTTTTTAGCTCGTCTGCTCTCAACCAGGAGGCAAATGTGCACCAATTACAGGCCAAACCAGCTCTAAACAAATAACAAATATGTGGCTGGATTTTGATGTGAGACACAACAGCACTTGGACTTTTTCCACGAGAGGCAGCGTTTATTATGGATTATGGACTCAATGTATTTTAGTTAAAAACATTTAACATAGCATTCAAATAATGCATCTCATAAACTTTTCCTGCAGCTATATCTGATCAAATGTTCATTATTAATCTTTTAGCTCTGGTTTAACAAACCTTCCTTTTCTTAGTTTGAACAACAGCTACGCTAATTATGTTCCTATTTGTTCTCTGTTTTTGCCATGGGATTGACATCCCGTGGTAACTAGGAATTGACAAGCTCCAGTCTGGATCCAGAACACTTAAGAAGAGATGATGCCAACCCCTCAGAGGACTTCAGATGATGCCAACCCTGAAAACATACAGCACTACTAAATTCTGCTACTAATTTATAGTGTTCTTTGTCTGTTTGATTACGTCATTAATTGACCTTTACCACACATCTCTGCCATATGTACATCAAGCTACCACTACATATATTGTAAAAATGTCAATTTGGTGTAAAGCTGCTTTGCAACGATATGTATCGTGAAAAGCGCTATACAAATAAATTTGAACTGAATTGAATTGAATCTTAATTTCAGCTTTTGTCTTCTCAAGAAGTTAACTGATGGACTGGAGAGGTGTGGATTATTGTGATGTTTTTAATCAGCTGTTTGGACTCTCATTCTGACGGCACCCATTCACTGCAAAGGATCCATTGGTGAGACAGTGATTCAAATGACACAAACATGAAGAAACAAACTCATTTACATCTGGGATGGCCTGAGGGTGAGGACATTTTCATTTTCAGCTGAACTATCCCCGTAACAAGAAGCTACTTAGAAACAATCTGTATTTTATAAAGCACTACAGACATTACTGTGACGGTCAAAGGATACAAATGATGACAGGAACTGCGGCGGCGACTTTGCCGATTTCTTCATCCGTCTGCATTATCTTCTTAATCCTGGCCTGAAAACGAAACAAAGACTCTTCAGACATTCACTTCTACAGACACCGGCATGCAGGAGGGAAGCTTCAGCTCTATATTAAAAGTGAAACATGTAAGCCAGAGATCAGTCATGCGTGAATCGCAAATGTGTGTGAGAGTGTGTCTCCATCCAGATGTCAACACAAGCACATGTCTGACTGTATCTGACATAAAAACACAAAATAACACCAACAAAACAAACTGGAGTCAGTCTGCATGACTCGAGTGTGAACGCAGTGTAAACCAGATCAGCTTCTGGACGAATCTGTTCTTATAGCACTTGTGCTTTCGCACGAATTACGGTCTGAACATCTTCAAATCCTGTTAAACACATCAGAATCAACAGCACAACACAGAAAGAGAAAGAGGGAGGTTAGCTAGCATCCATGCTAACCCCCTTGAAGCGCAAGTTTTTACACTAAATCTCACTGACAGACTACTTTTGCGTAAATACGATCGAATACACTCCCTCACGTCACAGACTGATAGACTGCATCAGATTAAACCCGATTAAAGCAGATTAATCGCAAACCCACTCGTTTTAGCGAGCTAGCGGCTAACTCACTAACCTGACTGACTGACTGACTGACTGAAGGCGCGTTTCTCTCAATAACTTCTCTCGTGATTGTTCATTTAAAGCGCAAAATCTTCATTAAAGGCCTTTAAGTGTGTGTGTGTTTGCTCGGGCGTGTGTGGAGTCTCACCGGGGGGAATCTGGCGTTGTATTTCTTCTTTTTGCTCGGCATCTCGGCGCACAAACGGACCGGCAGCAGCGGCTCTCGCTCGGTTCCGTCACAGTCTGTTGTCAAACTCAATGAATATGAAGGATAAACTCGTTGGATTCCCGCAGATCCGTCGCTAAAGCGATTAAAGCGCCATCACTGTTCGCCGTCCGTGCGTCTCTGCGATTTTTATCGGCATTTTACGGTGGATTTTTTTGCGTGATTTCTGGCTGCACGAGTTCTCGCTGCTTTACGGTGCTTTTTGTGCTTCCGGGTGTTTAAATAAAGTTACAAAGTCGGAAACCGAAACTACTTAAAACAAAAACACATTTTTATAATAGTATATAGACAAAGATATATAGATAAAATGCTATTTTTATTATCATTGTTGGTTTTATTTTCCATAAACACCAGCGCTTCACACTCCATCACAGGAGGTGGCGGAAAAGAACAACAGAAAATAACAACCGAGAGTAGAAGAAGAAGAAGAAGAAGAAGCAGCAGCGGAAACCGGAAGTGTTGCGGCGGAAAGCGGGTGAGAGCCGCAGTGACTCAGCAGAGTTTTGCTAGAAAAACACACAGCAGAGTGAGAATTTTACACTTTTAATACGACAATGAACATATTAAAATGACGGTACTTAAGTCTGTGATGAAATATGTGGTTTTGTATGATGCAGCGCATCAGTGAAGCGCCGATGACAAAAACACTGACAGACTAACAGACAGCAAAGCTGTGAGAGCCGCTTCCGGCGCCGAATCAAACAATAGAAAAGCACAGCTGCGACTGTTTATCTCACAAATCTGACTGCGTTTTCTGACGTTTCTCGCCATTGCAAGTTTATATTCGCAGTTCTGAGAAGAAGAGTCAGATTTGTGAGATACAAACAAAGGATTGTGAGAAAAACAGTCAGAATTGTGAGATGAATTGTCTCAATTGCTTTTATTTATGCGATGGAAACAAAAAACAGAATTACAAGACGTCAACCTCTTTAAAAATCAGATTTGAGATATAAACCCGCAATTTTGAGAAAAAAAGGCAGTTGTAAATTATAAGATATCTGCAACTGAGGAAAAGGTCTGAACTTTGAGAAAAACTTACAGTTGAGAGGAAAAAAAAGTCAAAATTTTAAGAAACATCTCCCTCAAAAATTGTGAAAAAAAAAATTGTAAGAAAAAATTTGTAATTACAAGAAAAAAAAAAAGACATAAATGTAAGATGTAAACTCATTATGAGAAAGAAAGTCAGAATTGTCCGATACATTTTCAAATGAGAGAAAACGTAAAAATTGTGAAATATAAATTTATTTCTAAAATTAGAAATAAGGTGCAATTGTGTCAGAAAACAGAAAGCACTTGTATAGACAGATAACCTCGCCGTTGACTGTATGGTCAGACAGACGGCTTTTGCCGAGCTCCTCAAACGTCTGATGTCCCTCACATTCACGTTTGTCCTCACCAGCAGCTCGTCTCGCACGCGGGTCGCTATGGCGGAGGACAAGGCCGCGGGGCAGGGCGAGCATCTGTCCGCGGAGGACTACGCCGCCGAGGCCATGGCCGCCGACATGGACCCCTGGATCGTCTTCGACGCCCGCAAGACGCCCCGGGCCGAATTCAGCAGCTGGCTGGAGTCCAACAGGCCCTCGCAGGTCAGCCGCTACGGGGACGGCGAGGACGGCGGCGGGCCGGTGGGCTGGATCGCCGTACGCGGCCCGCAGTACTGGGAGGACGCGGCGGACGTGGAGGGGCTCCAGGACAGCTGGGAGACGCTGCTTAACAGCGGGCGCAGCATCACCTTCGGCACCATCAAGGAGCTGGCGCTCAATCACAACGTGCTGTACGGGAAGTGGCTGATGCATCTGGACACGGGCTTCAAGGTGGACCGTGCTTGGGAGTGCATCGCCAAAGCCGCGCTCGACGGGAAGATCGTCTCGGCCAAAGTGAGTCCCCGAGACCCGCACTCCGACTCCAGACACGTCATCTGCGTGTACAACCAGAACTTCACGGACGAGGAGCAGGTGATGCGTCTGGACGCCGCCATCCGGGCCGCCGGCGTCAAATGCGTCCTGTACTACAAACCCGACGTCTACTCGTACCTGGGAATCTACCGGAACAACCGCTGGAAGATCTGCCCCACCATCTACGAGAGCATGTTCGACCTGGAGAGCGTTCCTCGCCGCTCGCACATCATCAACAAGGTCACCAATCAGGAGGTCACGTGAAGCTCCACCGGTTCCTGAACTCTTGTTTGTGTTCGTTTTCGTTTGTAACTCCCACGAGGCACTTTTGCAGGAGATTTGTCTTGTAGAATCGTTCTGTTGCATTACCGATGACAAGCGATGACGCAGAGACTGCATGCCGTCGTCTGTAAATACAGCCGAAATGTTGAAGGGCTTGGAGATATTTGAGTTATTCTTTTACAACGTCTTTTATATTTAACAAGATTGGTTTTGTTCATTCATTCTTTTTGCCAAATAAATCTGGGACATTTCAAACAGTATTTCTCTGTGAAATAAAGCAGTTATTCACATTCATTTCTTTTGTGCATTTCTTTTGTGCACAAAACAATTACGCAAAAAAGATCAGAATTGTTGGATGTAAACTGAGAATTACAAGAAAAAAAAAATAGAACTGCAAGATGAAAAACTCAGAATAAAAAGAAAAACTCAGAATTACAAGTAAAAAAAAAACGAATTGTGAGATGTAATCTCAGAATAACAAGAAAAACAGAATAAGAAAAAAAATCTAAATTGCGAAATGTAAATTCAGAATTAAAATAAAAAAATCAGAATGACAAGGATAAAAATCAAAATTGTTGGATGTAAACTGAGAATTACAAGAAAAACAATTGAATTGCAAGATGTAAACAAAATTATAGGAAAAATCACAATTGTGAGATGTAAAGTCAAAATAAGAGGAAAAACTCAGAATTACAAGAAAAAAAACTGAAAAGAAAAAAAAAAAAAAATCAACAGATGTAAACTCAGACTAACATGAAAAACTGAGTTACAAGAAAAGTCTGAATTACAAAAAAATCTGAATTGCGAGACACTCAGAATAAAAAGAAAAACTCAGAATTACAAGAAAAAAAATCGGAATTGTGAGATGTAATCTCAGAATAACAAGAAAAACTCAGAATAACAAAAAATAAAATCTGAACTGCGAGATGTAAACTCAGAATTAAAAGAAAAAAAATCAGAATTACAAGAAAAAATTCTGAATTGTGAGACGTAAACTCACAATAACAAAAAACTCAGAATTACAAGAAAAAAAATCCGAATTGTGAGATGTAAACTCAGAATAACAAGAAAAGCTTAGAATTACAAGGAAAAAGATTTGAATTACAAGAAAGAAAAAAATCAATTGGGAGACGTAAAATCTGAATAACAAGAAGAAAATCTGAATTACAAGAAATAAATCAGAATTGTGAGATGTGAACTCAGAATAACAAGAAAAGCTCAGAATTACAAGGAAAAAAATAATTACAAGAAAAATCTAAATTTCAAGAAAAAAAAACTGATTTGCAAGATGTAAACTCAGAATTACAAGAAAAACATCTGAATTACAAGAAAAAAATCTGAATTGTGAGGCGTAAACTCAGAATAACAAGGAAAAATCTGAAATTACAAGAAAAAAATAAGATAAAAATTGCGAGATGTAAATTCAAGAATAAGAAAAAATAACGTAGAATTGTGAAATGTAAACAGAATTACAGGAAAGAAATCAGAACTGCAAGACGTAAATGGACGATTAGGAGAAAAAAAACTGAATTGTAAGATGTAAACTCATGAGAAAAAAAGTCAGAAAAACAAGAAAAAAACTCAGGAGAGTCAAAATTGCGAGATCTAAACTCGGAATTACAAGAAAAAGTTAGAATTGCACGATGTAAACTCAGAAACACGAGAAAACTCATAAGTGTCAAATTTGCGAGATGTAAATTCAAAATTACAAGAAAAAAATCTGAACTGCGAAAAAAGTCAGAATTGTGTTATATGAACTCAAAATTACAAGAAAAGTCAACTGAAGATGTAAACTGAGATGTAAAATGTAAACTCAAAAATATGAAAAACTCAGAATTAAAAGATGTAAACGCATTTATTACAGCTCAAATAATAGTACAAAAGCATATTTCATTTGTACAACACTCGAATTGTCTCAGAACAGGAGGTTTAACTGCAGTAAGGCCACAAAACAGAAACGATCGCCTCCGTCTCTCTTTCCATGCAAGTTGAGCGATTAACGTTTGTGATGCATAACGAACATGTCAAACGTGCTTGCAGCAACATGATTGCCTACAAATACAACAGAACATAATGAAGGATTATTGCAGTAAAGCTGCAGCAGTGGGTTTACTGAAGTACTAACTTGGTTACCATTGTCAATGACATACAAGAAGTTCCTCTTCAGGTCAGATAGTTTACGGCTATTTACAAGTCCTTTCAGTTGCACGCTTCCCTTTTGCAAGCACGTGAACGCGGTGCGCAGCTGTCAGTGCTAGTTTTGGCACAAACTGCCAGATACTGTCAGGTGAGCTCATGTGTAAAGTATGTAATGGACCACCAAAATAAACAACAAACTACAACAGAGAATGTGGATGATGCCTCAAGAACCCGAAGCTGAAACATTCAGAGAGATTGGATATCCGGACCAGCACTACATAAACATGACCATAAACATTACTAGCGCTCATGGGAATTTAGGGCTAATCCTGCCCATTTAAACTGCTTTAATTTCTAACCAGTATAAACTATGAACTATGTTTTGTTTTCCCAAATTCTGTTTTATTTTTGCGTAATTCCATTTTTTATTTTTCTTAAATTTTAGTCATTAAAAAGCAGGTCTAATTAACTGAAATCATCATGAAAGTTACACAATTTAACAAAAACTGATCAACACTTAACAAAAATTACACTTTTAGGACCCCGTGAATTGGTTTGATTTCTTCTAAATTATGTTTTTCGGTTTTCACTTTTCTGTTCCATTTTACTGGTTCAATAAAAAGTTAGTATTAATAAAAGTAGTAATTAAAAAGCATGTCTGATTTATTGAATTTTTATAAGCCGCAATTTCTGAAAAGTTTCAAAAAATACATTTTTGGGGCCTGGTTTTATTTTTCACAAATTTGGTTTTATTTTTTGAGCACGTTTTAACGATTTAATTCAACTTTTATCAAAACATGTCTAATTAATTGAATTCATAAAACATTTTAACAGCTGAGTTAATTAATTAATTAATTTGACATTACATTTACAATTATTCATTTTGCAGAAACTCTGTTTTGTCAGTTTTTTCCAACTTGTGAATACAAACGCATTATCGATGACGGCATAAAACATTTATTATTTCAAATATTCATTCATTTTTTTTTAAAATATTTTATCCCTTAATTTGATTGCATTTTAAAAGACTGAATAGATAAATCAAACGAAAATGTAACAATTGCTTTCATTTTTTGGCTGCACAATGGAGGTTTACTGTTTAAATGACTCAAAATATAATAACGAAAAAATATTCGGTATGCGATATTCCTTTAAAAGTGTATTAATAAACTATATTATTATTATTATTATGGAGAAGTACATTCTTTGCCCTTGTTTCTCTGTAAGCAGTAAAGCTCAGTGTTCTCAACAGTCATTGGTTGACGAGGCCGTGCAGTGATTGGCCGAGCCGGTCAATAAGGCACTATGTGTGTTTTCAGAGACAGTTTGTTCATCCGAAATCTGGTTTAGCTGGTGAACCTGCTCCTAGCGCACAAGGTAAGATATGTGACAAGATAAACACTGTACACGAGACGCACATCCGATGAAAACCGCCACCCGCTAAAGCCGTTATAGTCTGGATTAATCTCATATATATATGGGGTTTGAAAACAGAACTGAGTTTAAATACATTTAGGCACCAGGATCTTCAAACGAATCATTCCTTCACCTCGCCCTTCAGGTTCTCGGCGTTTCCAGTCCGTCGCGGCTCCGTGGCGCGTTCTAGGTCGGGTGTCCGGATAAGAAGCCGACCTGGTTGCTGCTGGTGAAGATGGACATGAAGCGGTCGTCGTCGATGGAGTTCAGCACCTCCAGGTCATCGAGGACGGCGGAGGTGGCAGCAGGGGGAGCCGCGCTCTCCATCATGCTCTCGTTCTGTATGAGGCTGGCGATGCTGGGCGGGAAGGACATCCACGTGGAGCCGTTCCCGGCGTGATCGGCCGCCGGCTCCTGCGCGTCGCTCGCCGTAGAGCCGTGACACGCCGGCTTCCCCATGCCGAGTCCCACTTCGCCGGGAAGGCCGCTCTGAACCAGCAGGGCTTGGAAATCTTCGATGTTGATGTTGTCGACGTCGGAGCCTTGCACTTCCGAGAAGCTGGGAAACTCGGGAAGCTCGTCGTCGCCGTCGACTCTGAACGCTCCGGCGGCGAACACGTTATGAACGTCTTGGGAAACGACGGCGACGGCGGCGACGTTCTGGACGGGTTCTGCGGCGACCGGCGCGCTCATCTGATCCGACGTGATGAAGTTGTTTAACGTGAAGTCGTGCAGGTCGGACAGGTTGACGGTGGAGAAATCCTGCGCCGCGCTTTGACTCGTGAAGGTGTTCGCCGCCGCCGCTTTGGGCTGAGTGTCCACCGACAAACTCTGTAAGAACTTCCACGCGTCGCCGGTGGATGTCGACGGCTCCGGTTTGCGTGAACTCTGAGCGGGCGACGTGAACAGCTGACCCGGAGCGGGAGAGAAGAACGAGGACGTCTGCGGCTTCACTGACACACCTGCAGATGCAGACGCCGCTGAAACAGACAGAAAGAAACATGTACTTCTGCATGTGTGAAAGAAGCAGACGTGACGGACACTACAGCGTTCATAAGTCTGGACACATTAAACTGATCAAAAGATCTTTATAGTGTTTCGAGAGATTTCCATTTCAAATAAATGCTTTCTATTCTCCTGAAAAACAACGTGTATGACGGTTTCCACAGAAATGTTGGTTGAGCAGCAAATCAGCATATTAGAATGATTTCTGAAGGATCATGTGACACTGAAGACTGGAGTAATGATGCTGAAAATTCAGCTGTGCATCACAGAAATAAATTACAGTTTAACAGATATTCACATAGAAAACAGCTGTTTTAAATTGTAATAATATCTCTCAATTTTACTGTTTTTACTGTATTTTTAATCAAATAAATGCAACCTTGGTGAGCAGAAAAGACTTCTTTCAAAACATTTAAAAAATTGTAATTATTCCAAACTTTTAGCCAGTAGTGTAAGTATTCACAAAGATCAAGATGAGATTTTTAGACTTTTTATAAATAAAAATCTCAATGTTGAAAAATACAGGGAAAAGTTTTATTATATTCAACTGAAAAACACAAAATGCAAAAAATGTAGGTGCATTTTGCAATCAACTTCATGAAATTAAACTTCTATTTTAATGAATTATATGCAATAACTAACATGTAAACTAGAGCTTCATGTTTCTGGATAAATGTTTTTTTTTTTTTTTTTTTTACTAAAATTGGAGATTATGATTCTCTCACGATTCTGAAAAACAATATATATATATATATATATATTAAAAAAAACAAAACAAAATAACGCAATTTACTAGTGGTTCTGACAAAATGTTCATTGCTTAAGGCTTTTAAAAATACATATTCATTTGAACAAAATAAAAAAAAGAATATTCAATGGAGTCATCAGTGTCTCAATTCATAAAGACTTGTTTCACTATTGGAATCTCCTGAATAAATGATTCAATGACAAATACTTTTTTTTTTTTTTTTTTTAAACCGCCAGTTGTCGCCACCTCCTGGCGGAAGAGGATAAGCGTTACAATACATAGGTAATACATAAGTGTTAAGATACTTCCATTTAGTATCTTAAGACAGTAAGTGTTTAAACACAAACTATAAACTTTTATCCCAGTACTTCTGTTATTTAAATGTCTGTAACACAGAAATAATGATGTGTGGCTAAAAAGGCTGTTTGTGTTGCCTTTTCTGGATCAGTAGCAGCATGAATCATTTCTCAGCGCGTTTTGTCGCCGCCCATATCAGTAAATGACAGCGTTCACGTCGGAAGCATGATGATGGTCGAAAGCGACAAAACGTGCTTCTCACGTTCCGGTGACACTCGCGATGTCTTGCGAGAACGTGACAATATCCTCGCAATACATTTTGCAGTGTTACATTAGAGCTGCGCGATTCATTAAAAAACACCCACGCCGTCTTATTCCTAAGCTGTGCCGTCGGAATGAGAGTCCAAACAGCTGATAAAAGTCTATAATCCATAATAACACTTCCTCCAGTGGAAATGTCCATCTCCTGTTGTCTCTCGCATTGTTTAGAGCTTTTTTGGCTTGTAAACGGTGCTTGATCTGTGCAGATTTCTGTCCTGATTCAGACCATACCTTTTTTTTTTGGATTATGGACTTGTATTTTTAGTTGCAAACGTCTTAATGATGGATTTGTTTTAGCTTTTGTCTTCTCAAGATGTGAACTGATGGACTGGAGTGGTGTGGATTACTTGTGGATTATTGTGATGCTTTTATCAGCTGTTTGGACTCTCATTCTGACGGCACCCATTCACTGCAGAAGATCCGTTGGTGAGACAGTGATGGAATGACACATTTCTACAAATCTGATGAACAAACAAACTCATCCTAATCTCAGATGAACTGAGGATGAGCACATTTTCAGCAGCTCTTTATTTCTGGCTAAACTATCCCTTTAAGTCCTAATCATCCACATGCATCAGTTTAGATCTGGATAACTAGTTACCTGCTGGGATGCTGCTGGGTGCTAGGGGTTTAGTCATGCCTAGTGTTCGTTTAGCGGTACTAAACGGCCGTCTGTCCGCAGGCATGGAGGATCCTGCACATGAAACACATGTATTAATTATTTGGTAACAAGCTAAAATGACCTGATATGGCAGTAAACGCTCTGATTGAGTCGATCCACACAAACCTGTAATGATGCTGTTCAGTTTGAGGTTTTGCAGCATCCCTTCTGTTCTCTTGCGCTTCTCCATCAGCCTGTGCTCATCTGCTCATTTAACACACGATAAAGACAGAAAGAACAAACCAACAGCATGAGGGAAGTAAAAGATTCTGGGAGAGAATGTAACTGTCAATCAGAATATGCAAAATAAACACTAGTAATCCAGTAATTGTCTCACCCGGGTCGGACGGCAGGTACTGGAAGTCCATGGGCTCGCTGACCTCGCGGTCAGACGGCCTGCGCAGCTGCATTTTCACACGCACCGGCTCCGTCAGGTTGGTGTCGCGGTACGGCGGCGTGCGAAACACGATGGCCACCTGCCGGTGAACGTCGGCCTGAGAGAACGAGCCCTTACTCTCCCACGAGTCCTGGAAGAAACGCACCTCAATGTCCTCTAGAGGAGAGAGAGAGAGAGAGAGAGAGAGAGAGAGATCACATTAATGTTATTATCATTACAATGAAAATTAAAACCATAAAAAAACTTTTTATAATTTATTATATTATATTATTTTATAATTTATAATAATTTTTATAATTTATAAAAAAAAATAAAATAAACATTAAAAAAAAGTCCTCTAGAGGAGAGAGGAGAGAAGAGGTTATTATCTGGGTTATTATCATTAGCTAAAACTAAAATTAAAACTAGAACCATTAAAATTTTTTTTATTTTTATTACTTAAAAATAAACATTTACTGAAATAAAACAAACATAAAAAATAATAATGTATTTATTTCATCTAGTTACTAATCAATAACATTTTCTTTTAGCTTAACTTTAAGTACTAAAATGACTAAAACTGAAATACATTTTTTAAGAGCTATACAGACAAATAAAAACAAACAAACAAACAAAAAACAAATAACATTTTTGAGTATTTGACTGATGACTATCAGATCAGTCATATTTCTATATGCTGCATTATCAGTATTAATCTTGAAAAGTACCTTAAAAACCTTCAAACAAAATCAATTTATTTCCAAGTTTTTTTTTATTCCATAGAAGACATTTTGAAATAATTTTATTTTTCTATAACACAATTTATTCATTTATTTATTTTAAGAACAGTTAGGGTTGGAGTTAGTCTTTTATGAATAGTCTACAAAATACTCTCTTTACATAATTTGGGTTCTAAAGTAAATTAAACTTGTTTTACATCATGTCCACAATGTCTTTTTTTTAAATGTGGTTGAATTTGTAATAAACGTTTTTATTGTGTGTGATAGTGTGCAGGATTAGTTTTTGCTGGTCAGTTTTGTCCTTTTTGGTCTTTGTCTTTTTTTAAGCACCTACTGATTGCCGTCAGGTGTGCAGAGGTTAATTGTTAATAGATTTCAACTAGTTGACAAATCATCATTTCTTATTTTTTTCTTATAAAATATATACAAATGTAATAGTTTTATATTAAAACTAACAACAAAAAAAACAACAGAATCACTAAAACTTTACAGTTAAAATGAAAACCCAAAATAAAAAAAAACATTTTTGATGTAGCTATATAGACACATTTTAGAAAACTAATAAAAATGGCAAAAACAACCAATTTTCTTTAAATTTGAAAACAAAATATAAAAGCAAAAACTAATTCAACATGAATAATACTATAGCAGTATCTCAATGATAGTAAATTCACACTGGCTGGTGGTTTACGTGTACTGTGAGCGTGACACACACACCTTTCTGCACTTTATCACACAGCAGAAAGATCTCGTCTCCTCCTCGACAGCTGCCGGAGTTTCTGTTGACGCGGCAGATCTTGAGCTCGGCCGTGTTCGGAGCTCCTGAAGAGAGAAAGATAGGGACAGAACGGTCACGGTCACGCGTGGTGAACGTTCAGAGGCGGGTTCGGCGGCGTGACTCACGGTTATCGTAGATGGGCTGAGACACGACGGGGTCCAGAGGATACAGCTCTCCGCTGGCCAGCGTGATGGACACCTGGAAACACAGGCGCACCGCGTTCAGGTCGTACTCCTCCTCCCAGATCTTGGGTTCAGGAACTGCAATCACACAGACACACAGACATTGAATCACCGTAGCTGAGACTAATATGCCAAACTGACAAAACATGATTAGACAGACGCCTAAAGTTAAGCTCTGTTTACAGATCATACGAGTTATAAATACACAATGAGCTTCATTCATTGTGCAAACAGATTATTCATGTAATTTACACCAAAAACACAATTTAAAATCTTAAAATACATAAATACACTAGTATTCCAAAGCTTGAAATAACTGATATAATAATAAATAATTAAAAGTTTTTTTTGGAAAAAAGTCTCTTCTGCTCACCAAGACTGCATTTATTTAGTCAAAAATACAGTAAAAATTGTGACATGTTAGTCAGCCCCAATAGCTTCATGGTTAGCGAGTCGCCATATTGCGCCATTGCGCCAATCGACCCGAGTTCGATTCCCGGCTCATGGACCTCTCCCGATCCCACCCCCTTCTGTCTCTCCCGCTTCACTTCCTGCCAAACTACACTGTATTTTCTACATAGAACATACAAAAGGCAAAAATAAATCTTTAAAAAAAAAAAAAAAATGTGACATATTATTATGATTTAAAATTGCTGCTTTCTGTGTGAATAGGTGTCAAAATGTAATTCATTTCTGTGATGGGCAGCTGAATTTTCAGCATCATTACTCCAGTCTTCACACGATCCTTCAGAAATCATTCTGATTTGCTGCTCAAGAAACATTTCTGATTATTATAAATGTCAAAAACAGTCATGCTGCACAATATTTGTGTGTAAACCATCATACACTACTACTGAAAAGGTTGGGTTCAAAAAGAAATGATAGCTTTCGTTCATCAGGGACTCATTAAAAAGTAACAGTAAAGACATTTCTAAAATACCAAAAGATTTTTGTTTCAAATAAACCCTGCTCTTTTAAACTTTCTATTGATCTGTGAATCCTGAAAAATAAAATGAATCACGGTTTCCACAAACCGCCTGCTAGTCCGGTCGTGCATGTTTCTCTTACTATTAAAGGGGTTGTTCTGCGTTTGCAGGCGACAGGAAACTGCATCTCCCACATCCTTCTTCTTCACGCACTGAATACCCAGATTCTGGAAACTGAAAGAGAGAAATGAGTTGGCAGAGCGTTCGGCAAACGGATCAAAGCAGAGGCAGCGCTGAAGTCTGGAAACGGTCGGCTTTCGGCCACAAGATGGAGCTTCCCACGAACAAGCATCTGTGAGCTCAAACAGGAAGCAGCGACTGTGATGTGATGTTTCCGAGGGCCAGATGCTAAATTTAGTACTGACCAAAAATAACACACACACACACGAGAGATTGACAGAGACCAAAACAGCAAAACGCCTCTCATCGGCTCATTTTCTTGTTGCTTCAATAGAGTTTGAATGAATTTAAATCAGTTGCTGTCAAGAGTCAGTACTTGATCGCACTACTTTTATTTTGGGAAACCTTTTCTTCACTACTTTTTACTGCAGTGGGCATTTCATAAAAACAGCTTATTTTGAACGATGTTTGATTCTTTAGAACGAACCTGTTGAATGAGTTCACAAATCACACCGAACGATTCATTTGTGAATCCGACTACAGCTGTTCAACAACGGATTCACTGATTCCCTCAAAATGAGCGACGAACTGGGATATCAGAGCTTGAAAAGCACAAAAATGAAGTTGCTAATGCTCAATTTTAGCATTTATTATTTTAAATTAAAGTCATATTTAGGTCATTATTCTCAGGTATGCATGAATAAACCTGCTGTAAAAGCGTGAGCTGTTTGAAATGGTGATTTTTGGTAAAGTAGCACAAATGAATGACCATAATGTCTTCCCCACTGCTGCAGTTCCAAATGATATAAAACTAATATGTTTTCATAACATTCTTCTTAACACGTTAATGCATTTTACCCCATGATTTTTACTCTTTGTAGCCACATGTATAAACAAATTTAGTTTTCCCTCATTTTTGGTTTTCTAATTGTGACCCTGGACCACAAAACCAGTCAGAAGGGTAATTTTTGTTTGAAACTGATAATTATACATCATCTGAAAGCTGATAAATAAGCTTACCATTGATATATGGTTTGTTAGGATAGGATAACATTTGGCCAAGATACAACTATTTGTTATGAAGTTCTTAGAAATGCATATTACTAATCAAAAATTACATTTTAATATATTTACGGTAGGAAACTGCCAAAATGTCTTCATGGACATGATCTTTACTTAACATCCTAATGATTTTTGGCATAAAAGAAAAATTGATCATTTTGACCCATGCAATGTATTTTTGGCTATTGCTACAAATTTACCCGTGATACTTCAGACTGGTTTTGTGCTCCAGGGTTACATTTGTTTGTCCACTTCTATTATACATTTTATTATCATTAATTTAGTATAACAAAGTTTAATGCTTTGATGTTGCCTAAGTTTTAGTAATAAAATAAAAAGCTTACTTATTCAAAGATCAATACATAAAATGTCTGAACTAATCTGTATTATCTGTGTACTTTCCGTTTTCTTTTTTTGTGCTTTTTTCTATTTTTTAAATTTTATTACTATTGAGGTACTGTTTATTTTTTTAATTTCAGTTTCATCTTCAAGTTTTTCCTCATTTTTTATTCATTGTTTTCTAATACACTACACTGTTTCAGCTTTATTTTAATTGTTACATTTTTTCTTAGTTTTAGACTAATTACTAGTCTAACTAGAATAAATAATAAACATGTTTCAATCATTATTTTTACTTTTAATAACTACACTACCAGTCAAATGTCTTTGAACAGTAAGATGTTTAATGTTTTTTTTCTGCTCACCAAGACTGCATTTATTTAATCCAAAGTACAGCAAAAAGAGTACAATTTTGAAAAATTTTACTATTTAGAAGAACTGTTTTCCATTTGAATACATTTTAAAATGTAATGTATTCCTGTCATTTCAAAGCTAAATTTTTAGCATTATTACTCGTCACATGATCATTTTAATATGCTGATTTGCTGCTCAAAACAGCATTTATTGTTATTATTATTATTATTATGCTGAAAACAGCTGAGCAGAATTTGTTCAAGTTTCTTTGATGAATAGAAAGTTCAGAAGAACAGCATTTATCTGAAATCTTTTAGAACATTATAAATGTCTTTGATCAGTTTAAAACATCCTTGCTAAATAAAAGTATTCATTTCTGTAATTTCTTCCATGATTCCATGCTTTTAAATGGCATAGTGTATAATGTTACAAAAGCTTTTTATTTCAAATGTTGATCTTTGCATCTTTGTATTCAAAGAATTCTGAAAAAAATGTGCTCACCTATTTTAAATATTGATAATAATATTATACATTATATTCTAATAATATGATACAATATAAATGTTCGTTGAGCAGCAAATCAGCATGAATGTTTACTGAAGGATCATGTGACACTGAAGACTGGAGTAATGATGCTGAAAATTCAGCTTTGATCACAGAAATAAATTACATTTTAAAATGTATTCTAATAGAAAGCTGTTATTTTAAATAGTAAAAATATTTAGTAAAAACATAGCAGTATTTTGGATCAAATCAATGCAGGCTTGGTGAGCAGAGGAGACTTCTTCAAAAAAACATTAAAAATCTTACTGTCCAAAAACTTTTGACCGGTAGTGTAGGTTAGCTAAAAATCAAGTAATTTTGTTTTTTTACTCAAGTAAAATTGAAAGTAAGTACTTATATTGGAGTAATATTTTATTAGAGCTGAAGTATTTGATTTGTGTTGTTCATCCAATTCATCCACACACACACACACACACGCACACACACACCTGTGTATCCGGCGCTCCTGTAAATCGGCCTCATAATATCCGTGTTTGCAGTCTTTGCCCACCAGCTCGTGTGGGTGTGGTTTGTACGGCTGGTTCTTCGTCACCAAGGAGATCCGCACTCTCAGCGGCCCGCTGTAGTTGTGAACCTATGAAAAGAGCCGCACAGAGTCACGTATCAGATACAGCATGTTTTTTTCCGGCACGAAACGGAGAATAACAACATGGGGAATGCCTCAGATGGCAGCGTCTGTGTTTAGGAGCAGATGTCTGGTGTCTCACCTTGATGGCGGGGTGTGTTTTTGTGGTGTCGTTGCTCTTCTCTCCCGGTATGCTGCCGGCGGATCGACCCTCGCATTTGTAGCGGAAGCGCATCCCTCGTGCTTTGGGCTGCTCGATTATCTCCACGTACGGATGGCCTTTAGACAAACACACAGACACACACTAATGATTACAAAGTGCTTAACCGTGCAGGATTACAATGTTTCATGTCTGCTACACTGTAACTAATTTATATCTCAAGCACTAGTGTTCAGGAGTTCAGGGTCTGTAAGGTTTGTTTTTTGAAACTCTTATCTGCTCACCAACACTGCATTTCTGTCTTCAAAAATGCAGTAAAAATGTGAAATATTATTAATATTTCAAATAGCTGTTTTTTATGTGAATACTTGTTAAACTGTAATTTATTTCTGTGATGCGCAGCTGAATTTTCAGCATCATTACTCCAGTCTTCAGTGTCACATGATCCTTCAGAAATCATTCTAATATGCTGATTTGCTGCTCAACAAACATTTCTGATTATTAGCAATGTTGAAAACAGTTGTGCTGCACAATATTTTTGGGGAAACTGTGATACATTTTAGTTTTCAGGATTCACAGATGAATAGAAAGTTCAAGAGAACAGCATTTATTTGAAACCGAAATCTTTTGGAACATTATAAACGTATGAATAGACGCGTCTCTGAAAGTGCAGTGAGCCATGCACAGCTTGGTCTATTATTAGCATTAAACTTAATTTGACTCTTTAGCAGATGTCAAGGTAAATGTCGTTGTTTGAGACTACAGTCAATCGCAAACACAGTCCCAGTGTAATGATGTGACATAAATACAGCAGATTTCTCCTACCTTGGGACACCTGGGACGGTCCCCGTCCCCACTGGTGAAACAGTCCTGAAAGAACAAATGACAAGAGATCAGTGACACAAAGCACTTTATACCACATAGAGATAAACTCTCTCCAGAGACAACATACAAGTCAAACCAGCGAATAACACACCTGAACGAAACAAAGCCTAAGAGAACGAGAGAGGAGAGAATAAAACAGCTGTGGTTCAGTCTTCTGATTGGTCAATCCAGTGCTGATCGAATAACAGCTGTTCAGCAGCTACCTTAGTTAACATGACACCACTAGATCTGCTTATAATCCACAAATTTTATTCAGAAAATTGGGTTTTAACAATAAAATGATCATTTCATAACGGTGCTCAGATTTGTAGAAATGTGTCATTCCATCACTGTCTCACCAATGGATCCTCTGCAGTGAATGGGTGCCGTCAGAATGAGAGTCCAAACAGCCGATAAAAACATCGCAATAATCCACAAGTAGTCCATCAGTTCACATCTTGAGAAGACAAAAACTGAAACAAATCCATCATTAGGACATTTTCAATGTCTAAAATACGAGTCCGTAATCCATAATAACGCTTCCTCCAGTGAAAAGGTGGTCTGGTCTGAATCAGGAGAGAAATCTGCACAGATCAAGCACCGATTACAAGACAAAAGAGCTCTGAACAAATACGTGGTTGGATTTTGATGAGCGAGACAACAGGAGATGGACTTTTTCACCATAGGAAGTGTTATTATGGTTAAAAACGTCTTAATGATGGATTTGTTTCAGCTTTTGTCTTCTCAAGATGTGAACTGATGGACTGGAGTGGTGTGGATTACTTGTGGATTATTGTGATGTTTCTATCAGCTGTTTAGACTCTCATTCCGACGGCACCCATTCACTGCAGAGGATCCATTGGTGAGCATGTGATGGAATGACACATTTCTACAGATTTGGTCTAATGCTGCAATCATCTGAGTGTTTCTGAAAACTGTGCGTGTTCTTACTGAAAATAACAGTCCTAAAACAGGCAAATGGCCTTCATTTACTTTAAGTAAAATATCATTTCTTTATTACTTTGATTTTGGGGTCAAATGTAGCCTGAAATGTTCTTCACTGCAATGTAAAAAATGTCAAATAATAGCTCAAATACTGTACAATGACAGTGTTAATATGAAGGAATTTTCCATATTAAATCATCATAGGTGTTTTTCCTGTATGTTGAATTACACATTGTATTTTCTTGTGATTCTTGGCATTAAAAAAAGTCTGTAAACTTAACAGAAAACATCCTGTCAGGAAAGGACCGGCAGCTTTCCCATTTTTCCCAGTTTTTCTTTTTCTCACAGTGTGTTTTCATAAGATTCATGAATCTGACACTAAATGAAAGACAATCGAGACGGACAGACAAAGAGGAAAATCCAGAAAGGGCGGGAGACGGCAAACACACTCTGACCTACTTAAACCTGGATGTGTTGTGTTTTTATGACTAACCCGTCTGCTAGTTGAAGCACACTTAATGCACTTAACTGTCTCAGACCCCTTTTGTAAACATTCAGCCAGGATAACACTTTTAACATCAAACGCTTCTAACATCAAACGCTTCAGTAACGTCACGTCTTTCATAAGATTCAACAAGAAAGCAAAAAAAAAAACCAAGGAATGAAGTGGATGATGAAAGCTGAAAATGTGCATGACCGATGACATCAGCCGAAAGAGAAAGTGAAATCATCGCTGAATCACCGTGGGAATCTGAATCAAGAATCATGTACTGACAGAACTCAGACTGATGAAGTGCCCGAGTTCAACATCATTGATCTGATGCTGTGACGAACGAAGCGCAGAGACTCAGAACACACAAATGAACAGCACACAGAAGAACTTGTGAATGCTGTCCTGCTCCATCACTGCATCTGTACTGTCTAACAGTGATGACAGAAGATGATTGTGAGGAGATAAGAGCTGCTGTCTTTCCTGAGACACGAATTAAAAGAGAACAATCATATTTGATCATGAATTTCTAAAATCTCTAAATGATCAACATGACCTTTGTTGCTAAACCTGTTTCATGCACAATCTACTCCATGACTTCTGGTGTCTCATTGATAGTTTAGAATTTTGAATCAAGCGAACGTCAGAATAACTGTAGTCATATTTCCAGAAGAACACTTACTGGACTGAAGCAGCTTGGCTTTACTTGGTACTCCATGAATCATTTTGCCGAAAAATCAGTGTCAGATCTGATCTTCAGGATCTTTTGAGGAACGTTTGTTTCCAGATGCTTTACTTTCACTGTTTCTCAATGGAGGAATGATCTTCACAAGCCTCCAAAACATCTCACATCTTAGAAATCATCACTGCAGTGTTGCTGCAGTTTCCATGTGTTGCCTTTGTGGGGCACTACAGGGGTCATCAGGGCCCCCCATCACAGATATAATAATAATAATCTCATCTGACTCAAAACCTCTGCACACACAGTCACGCTAATTTAAGTGTCCAGGGACTCACCAGGGGCCACAAGAGAGTGCTGGGGGTCCATAAAAAAAGTTTAGAGTTTTTTTTTTTTTTTTTTAAATAAATACGATTAAATGAATAAACATTCAGGTAAGTAAATAATAATAATAATAAAAAAAAAAACATAAAAAAAATGGTACAAATACAGAAATATATTAAAATAAGACAATAAAAAGAACACATAAATAATACAAAAATATATCAAATTAAATAATAAAAAGAATTTAAATAAATAGATTCAAATATGCAAATAAGATATAATTACATAATATATCTGATTAAAATAAATAACAAAAATTTAAATAAATATACAAAAATAAGTAAATAAACAAATATCATAAATAAACAATACAAAATTTGATTAAAAAAACCTAAAAAGCGATTTAAATAAATTGATTATAATATTATATAAATAAAACATACAAATAATTAAATACATAAAACAAAATTCAACTATAAAATGACAATAATAAAAATGTTAAATAAACAGACTGAAAAAATAGGCAAAAATGCTATTAAATTAAAAAATATAATACAGTTAACAGTACAGTGCCAGAGTGAGTAGAAAAAAAAAAAAAAAAACTTAATGTAACCGAACAGAAACAAAATGTTTTCCAAATAATATTTTAAACTGGTAGACCACTTTAAATTATTATAAATATTATAAAAATATACATCACAAATAGTTAATAGTAAAGCAAATTTAGTTTCACTATTATTTGTGAGGTCATAATGTTTTTGAGGAGGTGATGAAGTTTACTAGCCCAACCCTAAGAGTTAAATCTAACCAGCTGTAACCCACCCACAACCTACCCATCACACCACTAACCAGCGGAATTAACCATTACAACCTGGCCTGGACCGAACCTCTTTTCCGCCTTTCACTTTATTCGTGAGGACTTTTCAAAGATCTGTCCCTCACACACACACACACACACACACACACACACACACACACACACACACACACACACACACACACCTGTAGGCCGTAATGCGTCAGCGCGCGTCAGAACTAAAGTCGCGTTGACGCGTCGCGATCACGGGCGTGTTTGATTCCCGTCACTCGGCGGGCACTGTCCCCGATCAACCGGGGACGCTCGGCGCAGCGGAACGCCCGGTTCTCTCAGGCGAAACCGAGAGCAAAACTTAAGCTGCGGGACTTTCCCTTCCGCGCGGACACCACAACATGCCGTTCCCGCCGTCCATATCAATAAACGCGCCATAATAACGCTCGACTTACCGTCCATATCGCGCGTCACTGCAGCTCAGGTCGCTCTCTGTCGCTTTTTGATGTTTCCGGGCTGTAGTGAGGAATGAACGACACACCGCAACAACACTTTCCTTCCGCGCGCCTCCGCGACTCTACAGTAAGCGAGCGAGCGCGCGCGCGCGCACATGCGCGGAAATACCCGGATGACGCGTTGACACATCCAACACAAAAACACTACTCAAACTACTCAAAACACACACTAACAATACACTCGACAATGGGAAAAACGATAAAAACGAGCATTCTAAATGCATGAAAGCGAATAATTTCACCGAAAAACACCGTTCAATCCATAATTTCTATCATCTGAAGATGTTTTGAGGATCAAAGAGTCTCTCAGAGCACACAAATCAATAAATCCATACAAAAGGATCTAAAGTTATCATTAAAACAAGTGTGTGACTATAAATGAACAGATGACATAAGCAAACTTTTGTAATTAATAATGTACAAGTTGTTATTTAAAAAAAATGAAATAAAAATTTTAACTAAAATAATTATATTCAGATGATCAGAATTCACCAACAGAGGGCGCACATACTCTGTTTATTATAAATGCTGGGGAAAAAAACTTAAAATAAACTGCAGCAAAAAAAAATAAAAAAAAAAAAAATAAATAAATAAAATAAAATAATGCATAAAATGTGCATAAAAATACCTGGCAAAAGGCTATTTCCACCATATATATATATATATATATATATATATTAGTGCTGTCAAACAATTAATTGTGATTAATCGCATCCGAAATAAGAGTTTTTGTTTACATATGTGTCTGCTGTGTATATTTATTATGTATACATAAACACACACACATGCATGTTTATATTTAAGAAAGATTTTATGTTTATATATTAAAAATATTTATGTATAATAATCAGTTATATATATAAAAAAATATATACATGTAAATATTTTGTACATGTAAAATGTATACTGTGTGTGTATTTATATATACATTTATATATACTTTTTTTAAAAAGTCATATTTCTGAAAAAAATGTATTTCATATATTATGTAAGTCTTTTTTTTTTTTCTTTTTCATCTCATAATTTCGAGTAATAATTTGGACTTTTCATCTCATAATCACTTTTATAAGCATGATTTGTTTTTCTTTATGTGGCAGAATGGGCCTCCAGACTATACAGACTTACACATCACACTTTTAACTACTTAATTAAAATGATCAGTGTCTTGTGATCCATTTGAAATGTTGATTAACAGTCCCTGAAATACAGGTAAAGTGTAGTATGTTTTCTTTATGTGAGGGACTCAGACTCTTACTGTGTAGTTGTTTATTGGTTGATTTGAGCTGTAGTAATCATGTTGATCTGTAGGGGTCAGTCACGGATCTGGGGACCTTGTGCTGTCTGTGTTCATCATGTCCTGCTGGAGGTCGCCGTGACGCGATAATCCTGCACTCTTGTGTTTCCAGGAAGAGGTTAGTAGGTTCCTCTTCCTGCCGGTTTATTAGTATTTATTCCTCCAGACTCTTTCCATGACACTATCAGCTGGTTACACTACTGTACACCTGCTGTAAGACAGGAACCACTCTGAATCAGGCTGTCAAATGTATGAGAATGACAAGAAATGGGCAAATAAATTCAGAGTTTCACACACTGATGGTTTAGAAATTCACTTTTTGTCTCTCTTCTGTCAGTGTGACATTTTGTTTCTGTGCTGTCTAAAACATTTTTATGATGCTCTTCTCAAAAAAAACATGTTTTTTTACTGATGTTTATATAAATTCTCACACATTTTCAGACTTTTGGTTTTTATTAGCAAAACTGAAAAAAATAAACTTGACACTTGTTCAAATGTCTATGCATAAAAATATCTCTATACATTCACATATCAGACACGTATTTTATTAAAATCACATCTACGTACCGCACTGCATTAATTACCCAAATCATTTATAAAATTTAAAAATGTTAAAGTTGTTTTTTTTGTTCTATCTGAAACTAGTTTGTAATGAAATCACACTTCAATGATATGATGAGATGTCTCACACTTTTCCCAAATCAATTCCCATGACTTTTCAAGACATTCATGAACTCGTTTCACAAAAAATACTTGCCAGCTTGCATTCGGATATTAAGAACCAATGCTCAAAATGAATAGATGTAAACTATTATAGCTGTTAGTATTAGCGCATAAAGACTTATATCTAGTCCATGAAATATTATAGAGTAGAGCAAAATTAGAGAAATGTATTTTCATTACAGAAATGACTGTGGCCATTTATGATTTCACCTGGAAATCACAGTTATAAAGAGCTCAGATATTTGCAGTTTTTCCTGTATCGTCTGCTGTTGGATGAGGATCAGTGAAAGTAGGTGTTGAATGATCATCAGGATGACGGCGTTATCGAACCGACAGCATCATCACAAACTCTGGAGGAACACAGACGTCAAATCATATTCACATCACAAACTAACAACATCAGATCAGATCAGATCAGATCACTCCTGCTTCACATCTCACAACGCTTCCATTTCAGCATGTTATATTATATTTTATATTATATTATATTGCAGTTCAATCAAATCTCTCACCTTCGAAATCTACAGTTCCGTCTCCGTTCAGGTCCAGCTCCTTTAGGATCTCCTCCAGCTCTCCTTTCTTGAGTTTCTCTCCTAACAGCGTCTTCAAAGCCTCCTTCATCTCATCCATAGAGATCTTCCCATCACCGTCAGCATCAAACTGAGCGCAGACACACACAGCTCATTCACTACTCGAACTAAACAGAACAATTTTTTTTTTTTCAGAATTGGTTCAAGCTTGTTGTTTGATTTTGTTGATATATAAATGTGTAAATGATATATGAACAAACCCCTCTGTGAAAACACTCAATGAGGGTCATTTTTTTTACTTTCTGAAAAAAGTTTCTTCTGCTGATCGAGACTGCATTACTTGGATCAAAAATACAGTAAAAATAGTGAAATATTATTGCAATTTAAAACTGACATTTGTGATGTGAATATCAGCTGAATTTTCAGCATCATTACTCCAGTCTTCAGTGTCACGTGATCCTTCAGAAATCATTCTAATAATGCTGATTTGCTGCTTAAGAAACATTTATGATTATTATCAATGTTGAAAACAGTTGTGCTGCAAAATATTTTTGTGGAAACTGTCATACGTTTTTTTTTTGTTTTTTTTTCGGGATTCATAGATGAATAGAAAGTTCAAAAGAATAGCATTTATTTGAAATAGAAATCTTTTGTGACATTATAAATGTCTTTACTGGCACTTTTCATTAATTTAACGCTTCCTTGAGGAATAAAAGTGTCAATTTCTCCCAAAAAAAACTTTGGAGCAGTGTATATTATAGCGTAACCCGTATATCTATGAGGTGACGGATGTGGTTGTGATTGTACCTGACTGAAGGAGCTTTTGAGCTCTTTGAGTCCCAGCATATCCGCCGTCTCCACCATCATCCTGGGGCCCATCAGCTCACAGAAATCATCGAAATCCATCAGACCTCCAACTGAACACACAGAAACAGCAGGTGACCAGAGACGCTGATATATGATGCATGAGTTTATTATAATATTAGTGTGTGCAGATACTGACGTCTCATCTTGATCTGCTGAATGATCTCCAGCAGCTCCATCTCTGTGGGCATGTAACCCATGGTCCGCATGCACTCGGCCAGATCCTTGTAGTTCAGATAGCCGTCCTGATCGTAATCGAACTCCTTGAAGGCCTCGGCCAGCTCTGGAACACAAGCAGTCGTGTGCTGCTGTTGAGTTGTGATGTGATGTGATGATGTAAGATGTGATCAGACTGTGTGAAACTCACCGTCCAGCTCTGGCTGAGACAGCTCTCGCTCCTGACAGAAAACACAGAGAGTTATCACATTAGCTCATCATGCTTGTGTATGTGGTTAAAATAAGAGCTGATGATCTGACGGAGGAAAGAATGAAGCATTCATTTGAGTAGAAGCTCTGAATCATTCGGGGCACGTTCAGATTAAAGCTTCAGACTCAATCCAAGTTTCCATCGCGTGTTTTGGGTCACAGAACAATCACTCGAGAATCAACAGCATCCTCACTGTTTCCTTTCATGCATCTCTTTCATACTGTCACTGGATCAGCAGAGATGTTTTACTGCAAACATGATCACATTTATATCTGCTCGTGAAATTATGTACAATACAGAGCTTCACAAGCTTTTTGTGTTGAACCTCTAAAACATTTACTTGAATGATCCCTGCACATGTTATGATTTGCAAATTATTAAATACACAAATTGAAATAAATACATTTTGCTATTTATTTTTTTCCCCAATTTTTCATTGTATATTTTAGCTCAGTTTCATGCTGAAATTTGCAAATGACCAAATTAATAAAATTGCAAGTTAAAAGCAAATTTAAAAATAATTTAATGACAGTTTTCTATTTAATTTTTCCATGAATATCCAGCGACTAGTAAATTGTACCAAGGAATATTTTTCATCAAACAATTAAATATATAACCACTGTTGTTGTAATTTCAGCTACATCTGAAATAGGTCATACAAGATTACCTGAGAAGTTAAAGAAATTCGCTAGAAAAGTATGTTTAATAGATGGGCGGAGTAAGAACATACAGTAACCAAAGTGTTTAAAACATAGGCTACTTGCATTCTTAAGTTGAATGTTTAAGTTCTTCAGATGGGAACTTCGGAGCACGGATCGCGAATCGGATTCAAATCGGGACTTTGGAGCTCATATCGCAACTCATTTGATTGTGAAGAAGTCAAAATTAAAAGTCAAAACATTAAACCATTAAGGCAGTACAGTTCTAAAAACAAAACAAAACAAAAAAAAAAAAAAAAAAAAGAAAGAATACACAAATGCAAATCCCTTAAGAAATTTAACCATGGTTTTATTATAGTAGAAGTGTAGTAACCACGTTTTTTGTATAAACATTGTTATATTTGTTTTACTACAAATACCATGGTTAAACTATGGTTAGTATAGCAAAACCATGGTTAATTTGTGGTTACCATGGTTTAACTATAGTAACCATGAGTTTTGTTCTTTTTTAATGTTTGTCTGCCGTTATGTCCCCACCAATGCCAAAATCAAATCTACACCCTTGCTTCACTTGCTGTAATTTTCAAAATATTAAATGATTAAAACTGCAAATTAAAAATGTTTTAAAATAAGTCTCATACAAAGTTTCCCATACATTTTTTTTTAGATTGTGATTGTCCATTTTTATTCAGTTTAACTCTTTACATACTGTAATTTGCAAACTATAATTTTTTTTTTCATTATATATATTTTTTAGTTTTTTGAAATACAGCATGTAACTGATGGTGACCTCTAAAGGTCAAACTGAGTATGAAACGAGCTGTTTTATTATTTGCAATTTTCTTAATATAAATTTCACACTTTAAGTTTGTTTATCAAAAGGTATTAATGTCAAATCTAATAAACAACATTCAAATTTAAATGGTTTAAATTTTGGAACAGTAATATCTAAAACATGTTAAAAACATCCTCAGACTCTGTGTGCGACAGACACACGTGTGTGGAGCATGAGTGAAGTCATGAATCAAACACCAGCACTGTCCTTCAGTCTCGTTCCGTCTCCTTAAGCCTCGTTAAACCTCGTTAGAGTAAATGAAGAGTGACACTGAACTGCGTCCTCTGCTATTATTGCAGTCCGAGTGCGATTACGGGGGTTAATGAGCGTTTAACAGACAGACTCCACACATCACACTCATAAACCGCAAAAGTCAATGAATACATATGGATTCATGGGATTCTGTGTTTGATTTCATCATGTCAGCAAATACACTCATTGTCATTTGTGCAGAATCTCATGTATATCTGAATTCATGGCATTTTTTTTTTTCATGGCATTTTCTTCCTTTTTGAAGCTTGTCAGATTGTGATCACACTGAAGTGGCATTAGAACAAGCAGAATGAAAGAACATTTTTCCACAAATGATTAATTTAAAGAGCTGATTCATGTGCTTAAGACCGTAATAAGACGTAGTGTGAGATACCTGTCCAAAGACGCTGTTCAGCAGGTTAGTGTACACCTTGTTCATGGCGTCCTCGTTTGATTTCTTGCTTTTCTTCTTCTTTGTGGCGTCGGCGGATGCTGTCTTGCGGAGGGCAGATTTGGGAGCAGAGCCATCAGCTGATGGGCTGGATGTGGTTCATTTTGATGAAGGAGAAAATGCAGATATGTGAGAAACTCATTAACAGAAAGATTTGCATGTAACACTGTTTCAGATTGGAAAAAAAAAAACACACTTTAATCAATTCAGTCCTGGTTAGGACGTTCTGGATTATTCTTTTCTTCGTAATTTTTTGGTTGTGGTGTAAGACAAGTTCAGCTCATTCAGAAAGTTGCCGCAAGTGTTCCCTCACCTCTCTGTAGATGGAGTTTTGTCTGCTTTCTGTGCCATATTCTACAGCTGTTAATAAGAGACAGTCAGAATATCATTGTAAATGTGATTATTATGGGATTCTCTTTAGAAAAGCATGTCCTAATTCACAGCAGCTCAGTTCAATGAATAACATACTCACAAACACACTATAAACATTTTAATCAGTGGTTTACTAAACTACTCCCATTTTATTTCAGATGTCTAACTGCTTTAGCTCTTTTGTTTCTGTAAATGAACCATCTGGTGGATCAAAACAATATATATTTTCAAATATATTTTAAAATATGCAACAAAGGTGAAAATATAGATTTGCTAAATAGTTATCAAATATATAATTACATAAATATATTTTAACAATATATTTTCTAAAAGATATTTAAAAGTCCTCCATATTTTGCTATACAATAAAATGCATAGCCATTTGTCACATTTGGTGAATAACTAAATGTAGGCTACTAAAAGATTGGAAATTGTTATTTTCTTGCCCATGAAATACAGTTTAAAGAATATTTTGGTATATGGCGATTAAAAATATATTTCCAGTTTCAAAAAAATGTATTTAATTAAGCTTTGCACTTTAAAACATACATATATTTTGTTCAGGAAAAATACAAAAATAATTTTTCCTGTTTAGGATATTTTCCCAGTATACATTCTGGATTTGAAGAGCTCCAATGTAATGCTTATGCAAATCAAAAAATGACAGATTAACTCCATCCATAACTCTGCAGAGATTCAGCCCGAAACCACATAAAATCTCAAACTACACACTCAAACCTGGTTAAACCGAATGCAAACCTCTGGTTTACTGTAAAATCCCCAAAGCAGCTGTTTTTTTAGACATGATCTTACCGTTGGCAGACGCAGGAACAGGCTGAAGATGAAGTTTCTCCAGCAGAGATGCTGAGGATCTGATGGTTCTGCTGAATCTGTGCTTCAGTCTCTGCGTCAGAAGATCTTTAAGGTGATTAAATGGCTAAACGTGTCCAGATTAAAACAGGAAACGTGGGTGCGGCCAAAGAAAAGTCCAGAGGAACCTGATCATGCAAGGGCTTTGGCACAACCTTAGCTTTACTGCTGGAAGAAAAATAATTAAATTAATTAATTAAAACAGAAAAGAGTAAATACAGGAACTGATTTCAAATTGTTAACCAGTATTTTCCTCTAAGCTGGTTATAATGTGTGCTTGAGTGATTATATTCTCCGTTATTCATTAATACAGAATGATCCAGGAGTAAAGTGCAGCAGTGATCTCTATATTCATAACTTTAGCTGAACATTAAATTGCTCTAGCAGTTACAGTAGACCTATTGATCAAACTCAAAACAAAAACAGAGCTGCCATTTGTCAGTTATCGATGGACTGAACGTTTCCTGATCTGTCTGTAGATGGCGCTCTCTTCCTGTGCCATTCTGTAGCCGTTAATAAGAACTGAGTTGTAAATAGTTCAATAAAAACTTCAGTACATACATAACTTAAAACTCTGAAGAGCTGTAATATAAATAACACTTTTGATAGGTGGATGGATTTACAGAATAAAACCATCTGTAACCGAGCCCAAGCTGTAACAACAGTTGAAGATCAAACTGTTCACTTAAACAGAAGCAAACAAATGCAAAATTTCCAAAGTTGACCATCAAACTTCATCTTACCGTGAGCAGAGGAACAGAACATACACACCTGTCTGATCACGTGTGTGTGTGTGTGTTTTATTGAGGGTCATTAAACTGCAGTTAAAGTGAAAATAAAACAGAAGCAGAACAGCAGAGCTGTTCTTGATTCTGTTTCATCATCTATATTTGACTATCTTTGTGTTGAACGCATCTAACCTCTTAAAAATTATCTAAACCAGATTACTGTGGTTTAACGGACGAGTCTTTGTCTCCGGTGAGTTTGTTTCCTCATTGAATACGACAGATTGATCGTTTATTCTCTCATATCGTTTATTCTGGAAGAAAATCTCACTCAGAGTTTGTTTTATTTGAGTCTGTCTGTATTTTCACAGGCATGTTGTCGATTATTATCGCTTTACTGGTGAATCTCCTCATAGAGACTTCTGGTAAGAATAATGCAAACCATCAATTTAAAATGGATATTACTGCACTAGATTAATACAGATTGTGGAAGGTGGTTTAAGCTAATGAAAGACAATCTTATCTCTAACTCTACTATAAAATATTGCCCAAAGTCTAAAGTCCAAAATGTAACACGGATTTGTTGTTTACAATCCCTACTTTTTAATGTGTGCAGATTCTAAATGCTGCAGAATTGGAATCATTAATTAGTAAATATAGTAAATAAAGACTAATGCATAGTACATTTAATTCCCTGTGTGTGTCAGTGTCGTTCACTGTAGTGGTTCCTGGTGATCCTGTAGTGGCTCATGTGGGATCCACAGTGATTCTGCCCTGCTGGATCTCTCCTCCTGAGAACGTTGAAGCTCTGGAGATCCGCTGGTACCGTCAGGATCAGTTCAGCAACCCTGTTCTCCACTATAATCATGGGAAGATCCAGGACATGCAGGAGGAATCGTACAGTAACCGAACCTCCTTGATGCGGTGGTCAGATCGGTCTGGTGGACTGAAGGATGGAGACATCTCTTTAAGGCTGGAGAAACTCACACTTCAGGATGAAGGTTCGTTTCACTGTTATGTGAGTGGAGACACAACATATGACGGCCGAGAAGTGTCTCTCAAAATCATGGGTGAGTCAAAAACTACAGTTCATTACCACGTGCGGTCTTTTGTAGTCATACAACAGGTTTTTGCAAAGAACAGACTGACACTGAAGTTTTAGATTTTTTTTTTTGTTTGTTTAGTTTTGGTTTTTTTTCACTTGTTTTCTTAACTTACTGAATAATGTATCTTGTTACCAGAGTTTAAATTCATCTGGATTTTCTCTCTCAGATCCATCAGATTCATCAGGTTTATGGAAGGCTCTTTTCTTCACTGTTCTCATCTGTGCTCTTCTGGGTTTGGTTGGGCTGATACTCTACAAATATAGAGAGAAACTCACAGGTACAACCTGGTTGAAAGTTTTTAAGATTTTTTTAGTATGTTTTGTTTTATGTATCTCATGTGTTAATATTTTTGACCTGTTCTGCAGGGAAGAAACCAGCTAAACAAAGTAAGTAACATGAACTTCATTTACCATCTGAACATCATGATTTAATGTGGTTTACAGAGTATGGAGTATTTGTGAAGTAAAATGATAATTAAATTGATATTTTCTCTCATTTTAGTTTGTGAAGAGGAAACTAATGAGGAAGAAGGTATTTAAAGACATTGTTTGCTCTGTGCTACATGTTTATAATAACTGCAATTAAGTAAATAATATACTACATACTAATATAATAATAACTGTAATAAATAAACATCTAAATGTATGTTGTAGCAGAAGAAAACATGAATATAACAGGTTTGGTGGAAAATAGAACAAACAGGATTAAGAAACAGTCAGTACAGGACTGAACCATCCACACTCGTCAACAAAAATACACTAGATTCACAGATCAATGTCATTTGGTCGCTTTGATGGTTCACCAGGCACATAATAAATCACTCACTTTTCATATTTGTCAAATTCATCTCTGTTATATATTGAAAACTATAGATATCCTCAAGTACAACTGTAGTTTTCTTCAAAACATCATATTACTTGTTTTTTATTTTAGCTGTGGGAGACGTAAATATAAAAGAACTGAGGAAACATGCAGGTATGACATCATCTCAGTTGTGTATGCATATGTGTGTAAATATGATCTCACACAAGTTTAAGAAGATTAATTATTCTTTATTTATTGTATCCCTCACAGTTCTCATCACTTTTGACAAACATTGTGTATCTGCGGATTTGAGTGTTTCTAAGGATCGTAAATCAGTAAGGGTCAGTGATAAATATAATTACACTGGAAAGGGATTTCCATATAATTTACGTGCGTTTGGAGCCCCAACATTTTCCTCTGGTCGTCACTATTGGGAGGTGGATTTGGCTGTTCAACCTAATCCTCCTAAAGACTACTGGTTAATTGGTGTGGTGAAAGATGGAAATTTTACTACAAAAACGTTTACGCCATCGGACAGTTTCTGGTTCTTGTGTTCAGACGGTCCTAATGGCTTTCACACCAACACTGATCCACCAGTTAAACTCTCACTGACACCGAGACCTGAACGACTGGGAGTTCTGTTAGATTATGATGAGGGTCAGCTGTCATTTTACAACGTCAAAGAGAGTAAACATCTCCTGACCATCAGCACCAGATTCTCTGGATCAGTCGTTCCTCTGTTCAATCCTGGTGTTGGTGATCAGAGTTCACTTAAAATCCTGGATTGTTTAAAACCTGAAGAATCAGCTGAGGCCAGTCAACCTTTACTGACTAACAGTGTCTAAACAAGATGAGAGTGGCACAGGGCAAGAAGACAAAAGCAAATAGAAACCATTATAATCAGTGATACTGTCCACACTGGATGCGACACAATGATTCACTGGACTTTGTGATGCATTTCTTTTATAAAACATATTGTAACTGTTACTGAAGTACACTTATTGATTTGATTGATTGATGTTTTTGTTATTTCAATAAAAGACACAATAAATAAATCAAATATCTAAATATTGTGAATGGTTTTTCTTTATAAACGGAGGTCATGAACTTACTTCATTCATCCACTAAAAACAACCAAAACACAAGTAGAAAAATGACGTTAGTGTAGAGAAAAGATCCTGCAGATGCAGACGCTTCATCTAAACTTGATTTGATTAATGCATGGCCTGTAGGCACCAGTACTTTTTGAGTCCTGTTGTAATTCTTCCAATGAATTTAAAATGCTTTGTGTGTTTTTCTTTCTCTTAAGAATCACAGTTGAGGTATCTCATATTCACACAGCAGGTCCGGTCGGGTTCACAGTCACGCTTCACCCGTATGACGCTCTTTCTTCAGTCAAACACAGGAGTTGTTTAGCAGAATGTCCAGAGAGCTCTTTCCCCCAATGGAGACTGGAGATCACATCAGCTCACATCCAACTCCAGCAGGCAGTGCAGAGACACAAGGAATTTGCCGACTCTTGTCGTTCCAACGCCCCCAAGTCCATCACCCCGGAGATAGAGATCTACGTCTCCGCCTGCCTTGCAAGAAGCTGAGTCCTCGGTACACAGGTCCTTGTCCCATTCAGAGGCAGATCAAGGATGTCACCTACTAACTGGAACTCCCTGCATGGTACCGTATTCACCCCGCTTTTCACGTGTCCCTACTCAAACCCTTGTAAATACAAAGGCAGTACCTCCTCCTCCTGAAGTCATGGAAGAACCCTCCATCTATGGTGTCAAATGACTCCTGGATTCTAGGTGAAGGGGTGGTCGCCTCAAGTACCTCATAGACTGGGAGGGGTACAGGACAGAGGAGAGATCCTGGTTGGCCCGGGACGACATTCTGGATCCTTCCTTGCTCATGGTATTCCACCACAGCCACCCTGATCTTCCCACACCCAGAGGCCGAGGCGGTCCCCATTGCGGCAATAGGCCATCAGGAGTCGCTCCTGGAGGAGAGGTGATGTCAGGGAGTCTCAGTCACCACGGTCTCTCCGATTGTAATAAACCTGCTTTTACGTTTCACTTATCTCTGCCTCTTGGTGTGATTGCTGGCAGACCTGGACAAAACAATGACTTACTTGTCTTATTTGGTGTTTTAGGTTGTGAATAAACCGCTCAGTTGTGATATTAATTAAATCAACAAAAACAAATCAGAGCTGTGATTTGTCAGTTATCAATGGACGAAACGTTTCCTGATCTGTCTGTAGATGACGCTCTCTTCCTGTCCCATTCTGTAGCTGTTAGTAAGAACTGAGTTGTAAATAGTTCAATAAAACCTTACATACATAGCCTATCTGTGTGGTGCAGCTGACACAGAACAACATATGAAGAGTTCAGATGCAAAACCAGATAAAAGCCATCTCAGTCAAAAATGAGATAATGATACTGAGTGAATGCTCTTGACACATATTATACGTCCATCAAATACTTTTTCTTCAAACTCGCAAAAATACCAGCCTCAGCCCAATCAGAAGTACCGGTACTTACATAGAAACCGATACATCTGAGCCTGATCAAAATGCATTTTTTAAAGAAAGACGTCAGATGGATTTAGCTGGTTGTGCATCTGAACTCTTCATATGCAGTTTGCGTCCATATTTTGCAGTTTGCATTTTGGATATTCTCCAATGCAGATGAGAGGAATCATTGAATAAAGTGGTTCAGTTTATTTTCTTTGTGTACAAAAAGTATTCTCGCCACTTCATAAAATTCAGATTGAACCACTGATGGCAGATGGACTATTTTGACAATGCGTTTCATACTTTTCTGGGTCTTGACAGTGGTATATACTTGGCAGTCAATGGGACAGTCACAAACTTCCTGGGTTTCAGCAAAAATACATTAAATTGTGCTCTGAAGACGAACAAAGCTTTTATGGGTTTGGAACGACATGGGGGTAAGTGATTATTGACAAAATGTTCATTTTGGGGTGGAGTAACCCTTTAAAACTCTGAAGAGCTCCAGTATAAATAACACTTTTGAAATGGATTGACTGACAGACGGATGAATGGATTTACATGATAAAGCCATCTAGTCCAGCCCATGCTGTTAAAACAGGTAAACCTCAAACTGTTTAATTAAAAACAGGCAAAAAATGCAAAATTCTCAGAGCTGACCATCAAACTTCATCTTAGCGTGATCAGAGGAACAGAATGATAAAGTTGCTTCTCATCTTTTCCAATCTAAAGCTCCACCAGAGTCACTTAAATTTATAAATATTTATTTATTTTCATTGAGAAAATATTTTAGACTGCATCAACATCCTGTAAAATACATGCTGAACTCATGGCTAAATGTCTGACAGTTCATCAATAAATGCGCTCTGCTCTTTCCCAACCAACCCGTGTGAATTTAACAATTGCCCACACATATGTAGATCTGCCTGATGACGTGTGTGTTTTATTTGATGGTCATAAACTGGATTCAAAGTGAAAATAGAACTGGAGGAAACTCAGGAGCACATTTGGATTCTGATTTTCATCTATTTTATCATTTATATTTGACTCTGTTACCGTGTTGAACACGTCTATCGGTTCAGATTCATCCAGTTTACGGTGGTTTAATGGTCAAGTCTTTGTCTCCGGTGAGTTTGTTTTCTCATTGAATATGACAGTGTGATCAATTATGTCTCTCATGTCATTTATTCTTGAAAAAAAAAATCCCTGAGAGTTTGTTTTATTTTCACAGGCATGTTGTCGATTATTGTTGCTTTACTGGTGAATCTCCTCATAGAGACTTCTGGTAAGAACACGGCATTCTGTTCATTCTGTTTTGTGGCTTAAATATTCCATAGTGATTTGACAGCAACAACTGTTTATATTTATTGAGTAATTCATATGGAGATCAATTTAAATCGGATATGACACTGGATTTAGACATGGAAGGTAAAGTAGGGTGATCGGAGACCAAATCTCGATCTTGTGAAATACTCACTATTAAAGTGCATTGCCCGGGTCTAAAGTGCAAATCTCACTGTTTACAGTCCTAACATGAATTTTTATAACTACTGCATTGCTGCAGATTTAGAAACAATCAAAAGTTAAAATGTAAATATAGTAAATAAATACAGTATGCACACAAAGATTAACAAACTGTATATTTCATTGAGCGTGTGTTTCTGTGTGTGTCAGTGTCGTTCACTGTAGTGGTTCCTGGTGATCCTGTAGTGGCTCATGTGGGATCCACAGTGATTCTGCCCTGCTGGATCTCTCCTCCTGAGAACGCTGAAGCTCTGGAGATCCGCTGGTACCGTCAGGATCAGTTCAACAACCCTGTTCTCCTCTATAATCATGGGAAGATCCAGGACATGCAGGAGGAATCGTACAGTAACCGAACCTCCTTGATGCGGTGGTCAGATCGGTCTGGTGGACTGAAGGATGGAGTCGTCTCTCTACGGCTGGAGAATCTCACACTTCAGGATGAAGGTCCATTTCACTGTTATGTGAGTGGAGACACAACATATGACGGCCGAGAAGTGTCTCTCAAAATCACGGGTGAGTCAAAAACTACAGTTCATTACCACATGTGCCGTATATTAGTCTAATAAGTGTTTTGTAGTCATACAACAGGTTTTTGCAAAGAACAGACTGACATTGACAATTTTTTTTTTTTTCCGGAAAATGCACAAATGTGAATGGCGTTTCATGCTGACTTTCGATTTTTAGTTTATTTATTTATTTTTTTTTTTACTTATATTCTTAACTTATTATTGATTGATGTATGTTGTTTCCAGAGTTGAGAGTTTAAATTCATCTGGATTTTCTTTCTCAGATCCATCAGGTTCATCAGGTCTATGGAAGGCTCTTTTCTTCACTATTCTCATCTGTGCTCTTCTGGGTTTGGTTGGGCTGATACTCTACAAATACAGAGAGAAACTCACAGGTACAACCTGGTTGAAATGTGTTTAAAGATATTTTTTAGCAGGTTTTGTTTTTATTAATCTCATGCATTGATATTTTTGCAGGGAGGAAACCAGTTAAACAAATTAAGTAACATAAACTTCATTTAACATCTTAACAGTCATGATTTAATGTGGTTTACAGAGTCTGGAGTATTTCTGAAGTAGATTGATAATTAAGCCTTCCATTGATATTTTTTTCCTCATTTTAGTTTGTGAGGAGAAAACTACGGAGAAACTGACAAAAGAAGGTATTTGAAGACATTGTTTACTCTGTGTTATAAAAGAACTATATTTAAATAAAATATAATTAAATATACTATATAGTAGTATAGTATAATAATAGCAACTGTATTAAATAAACATCTAAATGTATGTTGTAGCAGAAGAAAACATGAGTATAACAGGCTTGGTGGAAAATAGAATGAACAGAATTTAAAAAGCAGCCAGTACAGGACTGAACTATTCTATAGTCGACTAACCGTAGAGACTTGGTCGAACAAAATTTTATTAGTTGCTTAGTTGTAGAAAAAAGTCAGTGATGGACAGATCATCAACAACTGGTCTATGTGGTAATACAGTACATTGGACAGGACATCCAAACGCTCACCTAACATTCAAACTTAAATATGGCATTTCATCTAAAAGATGTAGCAACTTTTCATGGCCGCTCAATCTAATGTCAGTGTAGAAAAAAAAAGTACAGTATTAAAGTGTCTGTGCGGAGAGTGTAAGCTGAATAGTAGAGCGCTTTTGTAAAATAATGAAAGCAAACAGGATGCGCTCTCTGCTGTCTTGGTCTCTGTGAACTTGAGTGTGTCTCCTTACTGTTTTTCCCTGACACATTCATAATTATTATATCTATCCATAATTATTGTAGCTGTGGCAAGCGTTTTTTCAGCATGCACTTGAGCGCTTATTAGGCTATATAGGCAATTAAAAGCTCATTATTGTGATTTATATGGTTTATTAATAAATGTGTGACTATTAGTCGACTAATGCTTAAAATGAACGACTACTACTAGTTGACCAGAAAAATCTTTAGTTGAGGGCAGCCCTAATTACTATTTACACACTCGTCAGCAAAAATACACTAGATTCACAGATCAATGTCATTTTGTTGCTTTGATGGTTCACCAGACACATAATAAATCACTCACTTTTCATATTTGTCAAATTCATCTCTGTTATATATTGATAACTATAGATATCCTTAAGTACAACTGTAGTTTTCTTCAAAAAATCTAATTGCTTGTATTTCATTGTAGCGATGGGAGATGTAAATATAGAAGAACTGAGGAAACATGCAGGTATGACATCATCTCAGTTGTGTATGCATATGTGTGTAAATATGATCTCACACAAGTTTATGAAGATGAATAATTGTTGCTTTATTTTATACCTCACAGATGAGATCACTATTGACCATCAGTTTGTATCTATGGATTTGATAGTTTCTGAAGACCGTAAATCAATGAGGGCCAGAGATAAATATAATCACACCGGAGAGAGATTTCCATATCAATTACGTGCATTTGGAGCCCCAACATTTTACTCTGGTCGTCACTATTGGGAGGTAGATATGGCCATTCCACCTAATTCTTCTAAGGACTACTGGTTAATTGGTGTGGTGAAAGATGGAAAATTTGATCTAAATAACAGATCTGCTTTATCTCCATCAAATGGTTTCTGGTTCTTGTGTTCAGACGGTCCTAATGGCTTTCACACCAACACTGAACCAAAAGTTAAACTCCCACTGACACAGAAACCCGAACGACTGGGAGTTCTGTTAGATTATGATGAGGGTCAGCTGTCATTTTACAATGTCAAAGAGAGTAAACATCTCCTGACCATCAGCACCAGATTCTCTGGATCAGTCGTTCCTCTGTTTAATCTTGGTGTTGGTGATCAGAGTCAAATTACAATTCTGGATTGTCCAAAACCTGTAGAATCAGCTGAAGAGTCCAGTCAACATTTACTGACTAACAGTGTGTCTAAACCACATTAGAGCTGCTTGATGCAACAAATCAAATGCAAAAAGAAACCATTATAATCAATGATACTTTCCACACTGGATGCGATGTGACGAGTTACCATCTGAAAACTGGACCGGACGGAATTTTGTAATACATTTTTTTTTTTGTAAAAAATACTGTAACTGATACTGAAGTAGGCTTTTATTGATTTGATTGATTGATGTTTTTGTTATTTTAATAAAGGACATAAATAAATAATAAATAAATGAAATATCTAAATATTGTGGATGATTTTTCCTTATAAATGGAGGATAAATGAGGTCCTGAACTCACTTCATTCATCCACTAAAAACAACCAAAACACAAGCAATTCAAACAAACTGAGACTTTAGTCATGAAGAAGAAAAGTGACGTTAGTGAAGAGAAAAGATCCTGCAGATGCAGACACTTCATCTAAACTTGATTTGATTTATGCATGATTTGTTTGCACCAATACTTCTTGAGTCCTGTTGCAACCCTTCCACTGAATTTAAAATGCTTTGTATAATTTTCTTTCTCCAACAACCACAATTGTGGTACCTCATATTCAGACAGCAGGTCCGGTCGGGTTCACAGTCACGCTTCACCCGTATGACGCTCTTTCTTCAGTCAAACACAGGAGTTGTTTAGCAGAATGTCCAGAGAGTTCTTTCCCTCAGTGGAGGTTGGGACAGTTGAGCTGCAAAAGTGATAAAAAGGGTGATATCAGTAATCTACATGACTGGTGTGCTTTTTCCAAGTGTTCTGAAACCATATGATAGTTTTGTGTGCAGAATAGAGACCAACAGACCTCAGTACAAACTAAAAACACACCAGCAGACACGATTCTGAGATTGATTGATCTGCAGTGGGCGGAGCTACACACCACTGAAATACAGACCAGCAGACTACTGCATAAAATATCAAATACTTAAACTAGACATACAAGGTAGTCATTTTTTTTTCCTTTAAAATGAGCCATAACATTTTAAGTCAGTTGTGTATCTACTACTTGGTTAGACTAGTTCTTAAGTCACAGTCTTAACAGGTTAAGCTTATGTATCTATGTCGAGGAGATTCCCCCTTCTATGTAAAGCGCTTTGAGTGGCCAGAAAAGAGCTATATAAATGTAAGGAATTATTATTATTATTATTATTATTATTATTATTATAAGCTTATGTATCTGACCTCAGGTGAACATCAAACTGTCAAAGACACTTGTCTTTGTTTTGATATGAAATTTGTCCATTAATGTGCTCAGATTTTCTAAAAGTTATTTTTTTTGTGTGCTGGGTAGGCGTGTGCAGATATCAGAGTGAAGGACAGGGGAAACTTTTTTTTTTTTTTCTGTAATCTTTTCATATGCTTATCCTTTTTAATATTTTGGTTGTAAAGTTGCATTTATCTAACCATTATAGATAACACATTTTATTTGACATAACTTTAGCACTTTATTAAATGCCATATTACACTAAAGCCATGTGGCCTAATTCTGCAAAATGTGGTTTATGGTTGTGAAAAAATTACACAAAAACACATGCAATGTTTTAAGGTTACATATGTCATACATACATATAGCGTTACTTTTAGGTTGCAAAAATGAAGCCTGGAAATAAACATTAGGGAACGTTTTGTACACGATTCCAGGGTGCCCAATCCCGTTCCTGGAGATATACAGTAAAAATCCATGTAAATGTAAACGCAAGCACCAAAACGTGTGTGAATTTAAAAACAGATTCAATCGCACACGTACTGTGTCTACACCGGACACTCAAAGCGACCGTTGCAAATCATTTCCATAAGGATCTTTGTCATAAATAGAACAAGGCATCAGTTTACTGTCGGGGATTTGTCGTGTAGCATCACACCCCACTACATCCAGTGTAGACAGCGTCACTGATTATAATGAGCTCTACAGTATTTTGTCCGGTGCAGACACGGTGTATGTAGACCTGCTGATGGCATCTGTGTTTTATTGAGGGTCATTAAACTGCAGTTAAAGTGAAAAATAAAACACTATATAAGCACATATTTTTAAGATTCCATGTAAATTACAAGTTTGTAATGTGTTTCTCCTTTCTTCACTAGAGTACTTGTATTTTCACTATTTAATTCAACCTTTCTGAAGAAATATTATAAACATTTAAACCAAAATTCTGTCTCTATGATATATATATATATATATATATATATATATATATATATATACACTCAATAATATATTGACAGAACTCTGTTTTATTGTATGTATTGTGTTTCTTTGTTCTTCACTTGGAGAAATTTTTTTTTTTTTTTTGCATTTTTTTTGCATTTTTAGCTTTTATTTGGATAGGACAGTTAATTGACGGGAAGCGAAGTGTGAGAGAGAGGGCGGTGGGGTCGGGAAAGGTTCATGAGTATATGTCAGCACACTGCCATGAGGCTATCGGCGGCAACAGTGATATGCATTTTTAAAAAGTTATTTACAAAATACTTGACTACATACTATTGCTCTACTTCTACTCTTATTTATTTTAATTAAACTGTCAGTACTTTTTATATAAATAAATGTCATGAATACGGTTTAATCAGAGATTCTGTCTCACTAACTGAGAGGGTTAAAAATGTAATTTAATGCGTATTTGTGAAATTCTCCATCTTTTCAGTTTCTGAAGATATGTCTCTGGAGAAACTGACAGAAGAAGGTATGTGGTAAACACAATGATCAGAATATCAAAACAGCCAGGACAGGACTGAATGGTCCACACATGCATCAACAAAAATACACTAGATTCATAGATAATTTCCATTTTGTTGCTTTGCTTAATTTAATTGTCACATTATAAATCTCCAGCTTCTCATACTTGTCAATCTCATCTCTTTTATGTATTGATTACTGTAGATGTTCTCAAGTACAACTGTAGTTTTCTTCAAAACATCAAATTACTTGTTTTTCATTTTAGTTTTGGGAGACGTAAATATAAAAGAACTGAGGAAATATGCTGGTATGACATTGTCTCAGTTATATATACTTTAAATATACAGTATATATATATATATATATATATATATATATATATATATATATATATAGAGAGAGAGAGAGAGAGAGAGAGAGAGAGAGATAGATAGATAGATAGATAGATAATTACTGTACATATGCTTAATCGTTTAATATGCATAAATGTATAAATATGATCTCACACAAAAGTTAAAAAGATTATTAAGTTTTACCTCTCGCAAGTCACTTTGGATAAAGCCATCTGCTAAATTATTAAATGTAAATATAATAAGTGTTACTTTATTTATTTTATTCCTCACTGACCCTCATTATGTGTCTCCGGATTTGAACTTTTCTAAGGACCGTAATATGGTGAAGGACAGTAGACAATATAAACACACTGGAGAGGGATTTCCCTACAAATTACGTGCATTTGGAGCCCATAAATTTTTCTCTGGTCGTCACTTTTTGGAGGTAGAGCTGGCAGTTCCACCTAAACCTCCCAAAAACTACTGGTTAATTGGTGTGGTGAAAAATGGAAATTTTACTGCAAAAGACAAATTTTCAACTCCATCAAGTGGTTGTGTTCAGACGGTCCTCATGACTTTCACACCAGCACTGTAACACCAGTTACATTCTCACTGACACCGAGACCTGAGCGACTGGGAGTTCTGTTAGATTATGATGAGGGTCAGCTGTCATTTTACAACGTCAAAGAGAGTAAACATCTCCTGACCATCAGCACCAGATTCTATGGATCAGTCGTTCCTCTGTTCAATCCTGGTGTTGGTGATCAGAGTTCACTTCAGTGTCCATGAATCCTGGACTGCCTAAAACCTGTAGAATCAGCTGTAGAGTCCAGTCAACCTTTACTGAGAAACTCTACACCAGATAAGAGCGGCTTGATGTGACGGGTCAGAAGCAAAAAGAAACCATTATAATCAGTTGTGTTGATGGGAAGTGGGATGTGACGAGTCATCATCAGCAAACTGCACTGGACTGGATGGGACCTTGTAACACATTTCTTTTATAAAACACTTTCTGACTGATGTTGAAGTGCAGTTTTATTAAATTATTAAAGCTGATTCAAACAAACTAAAATTTTAGACATGAAGAAAAAAATATGATGTTAGTGAAGTGAAAAGATCCTGCAGATACAGACACGTCATCTAAACGTGAATTGATTTATACGTGGCTTGTGCAAAAGTGATAAAAAGGGTCATATCAGTAATCTACATGACTAGTGTGCTTTTTCTAAGTGTTCCGAAGCCATACAATAGTTTTGTGTGTGAAATTTGTTGAACAGCAGCTACACTAATTATGTTCCTATTTGTTCTCTGTTTCTGCCATGGGATTGACATCCCGTGGTAACTTGAAACTCACAAGCTCCAGTCTGGATCCAGAACACTTAAGAAGAGATGATGCCAACCCCTCAGAGGACTTCAGATGATGCCAACCCTGAAACAACATACAGCACTACCGGATTCTGCTACTGATCGATAGTGTTCTTTGTCTGTTTGATTACGTCATTAATTGATCTTTACCATACATCTCTGCCATATGTACATCAACTTGACCGTAAGCTACTACTAAATATACTGTAAAAACTTTAATTTCGTGTAAAGTTGCTTTGCAATGATATGTATCGTGAAAAGCGCTATACAAATAAATTTGAATTGAATTTGAAATAGAGACCAACAGATCTCAGATACACTATATACATTTTAATCAGTGGTTTACTAACCAGCTCCCATTTTATTTCAGATGTCAAACTGTGGTGTGCACAAGGGCTTTTGTGGCCGCCCTGCCCCTTTAATCGCTGATGCTGAAGTGCCCTTTTGGTCTGATTCATGTGCCCCCTTGTGGTGTAGTGTTATATGCATTTATGATGTAATTACATATTGACTGCTGAGCATTACCAGGTCAGATGAGTGAGACTGACATGCATGAGCTGGTTTGCAGCAGGAGCTGCTTGCATTCTGTAAAAACGTGGTTCTGATACACTGCACGAGAAGAAACACAGACCCGCAGCTTTGTACAGAAAGCATGGCACACAGATGTAGACATTGGAAGTGTGACAGTGAAGTTCAAATTGGACTCTGGGGCTGATGGCAATATTATACCTCTTGACATTTATCAGTCTCTGCACAAAACAGTGTTTTTGCAACCAAATTCGAATATGCTGGTGGTGTATGGTGGAACAAAATGAAAGCCAGAAGGTGTGGCCAACCTTCAGTGTGTCACACCCAAAGTTTGCTTAGCCTTTTTACGTCACCAGACACTCGTCCATTCCAATACTTGGTGAGGAAGCATGTGAATGGATGCAAATGCTAAAAAGAGTTGAGACTGTTGTAATCAAGCATTTTACCTTCAAAGAGGAGCTGATAGCACAGCATCCAACAGTTTGTAAAGGGCTCGTCAGTTTCCAGGTGAACATCATATTCATGTCGATCCAAAAGCAATCCCGGGCGTACACGGCAGCAGAAAAAATCCCTTAGCAGTGCTGGGCAAACTGAAGGACACACTGGATCAGCTGTTGCAAGTAGACCTTATAGCACCAGTAACCCAGCCCACTCCTTGGGTCAACAGCTTTGTTGTCACTGAAAAAAAGAATGGGTATCTACGAGTGTGCCTGGATCCTCGTGACCTTAATAAAGCTGTTCTTCATCAACACTTCTCTATTCAAACAATTGCAGATATCCCGTGTAAACTTGCTGGAAAGAATCTCCACCTATGATGAAAAGGACGGCTACTGGCAAGTCAAACTTGACACGGAATCCTTCCTACCAAGCACGTTCAACATGCCATGGGGTAGATACAGATTCAAAAGTCTGCCGTTTGGCGTCTGGTCTGCTAGCAAAGTACAACAATGAAGTGTTCTGAGACATAGACGGTGTACACATTGTAGGTGATGATATGATTGTCGCCGCTGCCACAGAACAAGAACATGATGTCATTGTTGCAAATATTAAGGAGAGGGCAAAACAACATGACGTAAAATTCCATCCTGACAAGATCCAGTACAAGGTGTACAATGTACTGTGTGAGATTGTCTTCTCAACCAAAAAGTTCCATCAGTATGTATACGGACGCAGTGTGAATGTTCAATCGGAAGGCTGTCTTCAAGAAGCCACTGACCAAAGCACCAGCGAGACTCCAACATGTGCTCTGACAACTACAACTATATGACCTCCTTGTCCGATACACACCTTGTAAGCGCATGTTAATTGTTGATACACCGTCACGTGCTGTCGCTGAAGGCCAACACACAAGTACAGATGATCTCAGTGATGAAAGAGTCGTATATCTGCTTGAAGCAACAGAGGCTCTCAGTTGAAGCAGCTTACAGATGCTACTGCAAGAGATACTCCAGTTGCTGTGTGAAAACACAAAGACCAGGTAGAATCTTGATTCCTGAGTCAGTGAGAACAGAGATGTTGCAAAAAAACCTACACAATCTCACCAAGGAATAAAACGCACAAAAGCACATGCCAGAAAGTTTCTGTATTGGCCTGGGATGACCAAACACACAGAACAGATGGTTGAGATGTGTCCTACATGCCACTCATTTCTCATTAAATTCCAGGACTCCTGTGGTTAAAAATAGCTGCCAACTTTTTTTTTTTTTTTTTTTTTAAATCAGAGGCTTATCATTTCTTCTGATTGTTGATTGCATGTCAAAGTTTCCCAAAGTGATGAAAATCAGAGACAAGACAGCATGCACAGTAATTGAAAAGATGAAAGCAGGCATGCAGGCAGGCATGCAGGCAGGTATGCAAGGCATGGCATTAAGCTGCCACACTCAAGTCCAGCCTATCCTCAATCAACTGGGTTGGCGGAAAGAGCAATCAAAACCGTCAAACGTGTTCTGAAGAAAGCAGAACAATCAAGAGTGCTTTCTTCTCACTGAGAAATACTCCTATCACTGCAACATCCTATTCACCAGCTCAGGTTCTGATGTGAAGAGTCCTGAGGAGCACCTTACCGGTGTCCAACTTCTGTTTATCGGGCGCTCCAAATCCTGCAAAAAAAACAAGTGTGTCACTCCATGTGGGAGCAAAAGCCCTGCCAGAACTACATGCCAAAAAAACTAATTGAAACAGACAGATGGTGGCAGCCAGGTCTCATTGTTTCCAAACGAGATGAGCCAAGATCGTACAACGTTGTCAATGAAGAAGGACGACAGTTCCGCCGCAACAGACGCTACCTGAGGAAAACAAAATCACAAGCACACAGAAACATTTGATCCCGTGGAGGAGACCCATGACAATACACACTCTCACATCCCAGAGGCGCATGAAGTGACCGATCGGTCTGTAAAGTGTGTGCCAGATCAATCTTTACATTGGGTTGTGAAAGTTCCTGTGAGGTTTCAGGACTACTGCATGAACTAACTATATATTTGCCTAGTAATTAAAGTTAAGCATACTTATGCTTTGAACTGCTTATTTGACAAGATGTTTGCTATAAATAAGAAGGAAAATGTCCCTGTTATGTGGAATTGAAGATCTATATTAAGTGTTCATATATCCTGTTTATTGCTTGTATTGTTTCCTGTGAAAAAAGGGGGATGTGGTGTACTTGTTATATGCATTTGTGATGTAATTGCATATCGATTTCACTGGCGGGCCACCTCGGATTTGACTGCAGGGGGTTTCCAGGTCAGATGAGTGAGACTGACATGCATGAGCTGGTTAGCAACAGGAGCTGCTGGTGGTCTCTAATAAACATGAGGTTCTGAGATATACTGTACTTCTCTGTGTATATAGTCTATCAGATACACTGCATGAGAAGAAACACTACACCCAGGACCAGGATTTTTAATCGAGGGGGACCATATGGTAATCCAAGAAATTAAATCAATCAGAGAGAAAATCACTCACTGCTCTTGATTGAATTACTTAATAACAACAAACTACATCTTAGCGCGAGCAGAGGAACAGAATGATGAAGCTGCTTCTCTCCTTCCCCAATCTAAAGCTCCACCAGAGACACCTAAATTAATAAATGTTTGTTTATTTTCACTGATAGAAATATTCTATGCTGTATCAACATCCTGTAGGCTACATGCTGAATGCATAGTTAAATGTCTCAGTTCATCAGTAAATGCACACTGCTCTTTCCCAACCAATCTGTGTGAATTTGCTCACATAAGTAGACTTACTGTAGGTTCAGATCTGATGACATGTGTCTGTTTACTCTGGGTCATTAACTGAACTGAACTGAACTGCAGGAAAAACAAGAGAAACAGGTTGGATTCTGACTGATTTTTAATCGGTTATCCGTTACGCTATTATTGTGTCAAACGCGTCTAATGGCTCAAATTCAGCTGTGATTTAACAGTCGCCGGTGAGTTTGTTTCCTCATTGAATATGACAGTCTGATTATCTATTTCTCAAATCAAACATGTGTCTCTGGAACAAATTTGTCGTTTTTTACAGGCATGTTGTCGATTATTATTGTTTTACAGGTGAACGTCTTCATAGAGACTTCTGGTAAGAACACCACAAACTCGTTTGATATTTCATACGCTTTTGATGACACAAAAATGTCCATATTTACTGAGTAATTCATTTACATGATCAATTTAAAGTGGTTCCTGGTGGCATCATGATGCCAAGCCTGGTGTGAACATACACAATCTGAACAGGAGCACTAATGCGAATGCCATTTCACACTGACTTCCGTTGTTTTTTTTTGTTTTTTTTTAAACGTAATATTTTTGATACAATTTGCTCCAGAGTTTAAAATAATCCAGATTTTCTTTCTCAGGTCCATCAGATGCATCAGGTCCATGGAAGGCTCGTTTCTTCACCGTTCTCATTGTTCTCATTTGTTTGATTCTGGGTTTGGTTGGGTTGATCCTATGCAAGTACAGTCAAACAGGTACAATCTGATCGAAAGTTTTTAAAGATGTGATTTTTAGCATGTTTTGTTTTATTAATCTCATGTGTTGATCTGTTCTGCAGGGAAGAAACCATCTGAAGAAAGTAAGTAACATGAACTTCATTTAACATTTGAACACAGTCATTTCATGTGGTTTACAGAGTCTGCTGTATTTGTGAAGCAGATATAATAAAACCTTCCACTGATAAATTTCTTTCATTTTAGATTGTGAGGGGGAAACTATGGAGAAACTGTCAAAAGAAGGTATTTGAAGATGTTGTTTGTTCTGTGCTGTACTTTTATAAGAACTACTGAGATGTGTGCTGTCATCACCAGTGTTGGGGGTAACACATTATAAGTAACGCAAGTTACGTAATCAGATTACTTTTTTTTTCAAGTAACTAGTAAAGTAACACATTACTTTTTAAGTTACAAGAAAATATCTGAGTTACTTTTTCAAAAAAGTAACGCCAGTTACTTTGTTTTCACATTTATTGACTGACAAGTCTCCTGTCCTCATGTTGAGAGAAACTGGAAATACAGAGGCGTTGTGTGCGTTGAGTAAACATGATGTCACTCTAGTTCTAAACTAAATGTGAACATGAACTCAGAAAAAAAAAAAAAAAAAAAAAACAGATTCAGTACTAATCAAAATGAATTAAAACAGTGAAATGCAAACTCAGAATATGATATATGAATAACACAGATTTCCTTTATGTATTTAATGCCATTTTAATAACCAATGTCTTTGCTACTGATCTTTGATAATCCAGTTCAACCATACTAATAAGCAAAAATGACTTTAAATAAACTAACATTTGTGCTTTATTGTTTTGTTTTTTTTTTTTTTTTTTTTATTACTGTGTTCTACTGTACAGACGTGAATTTATTTTTCCTTCAGCCTGAGGCTTATTCATGTCACTTTTTGGTGTGAAAGCCAGGACTTTTACATTTGCTAAAAATAGAACTATTTATATTAAAATAAAACAAGCAAGCCCTGCCCAGATTTTAAAAGTAATGTGAATGTAACCCAAAAGTAATGTAACACATTACTTTCCATATAAAAGTAACTAAGTAACGTAATTAGTTACTTTTTTAGGGAGTAATGCAATACTGTAATGCATTACTTTTAAAAGTAACTTTCCCCAACACTGCTCATCACCAATAATCAAACAGCATTAATGCTGAGAGAAACAGAAACACTGTTCACTCCTCTTATTTGATAAACTTCAGTAGTTATATATTAGAACATAATTAATTTTGTTGACGTGATGTCATACCTGCATAATTCCTCAGGTCTTCTATTTTTACATGTTCTCCCACAACTACATTGGAAAAACAAGTAATATGATGTTTTGAAAAAAAACAAAAATAAAAAAAACAACAGTTGTACTTGAGGACAGTATAGATGAATTTGACATCACGTGACAATTAAATCAAACAAAACATCAAAATGACACTGATCTGTGAATCTAGTCAACAAAACACACGTCAACAAAAATACACTAGATTCACAGATCAATGTCATTTTGATGTTTTGTTTGATTTAATTGTCACATGATGTCAAATTCATCTATACTGTCCTCAAGTACAACTGTTGTTTTTTTTTGTTTTGTTTTGTTTTTCAAAGCATCATATTACTTGTTTTTCCAATGTAGTTGTGGGAGAACATGTAAAAATAGAAGACCTGAGGAATTATGCAGGTATGACATCATCTCAGTAATATATGCACACAGATGTTTAAATAAATGCATGTATGTATAAATATGATCTCACACAAATATGATCTTTTTTCCTCCTAGTTGAGTTCACTATTGATTGTCGGCATGCATATCCAAATCTGAGAGTGGACAGTAAATCCATGAAGGACAAGCCAGGATATAAATTACTTTGGAGAGTTATTTCCTTAGGAATTATGTGCATTTGGAGCCCAAAAATATTCCTCTGGTCATCACTATTGGGAGCTAGGGCTGGTACAAAAAAAAAAAAAATTACCAAAAAACTACTGGTTAATTGGTGTGACGAAACATGAAAACCTTAGTGTGGAAAACAAACTTGCTTTAACTCCATTAAATGGATACTGGTTCTTGTGTTCAGAGGGCTAAAATGGCATTTACAGCAACACTGATCCACCAGTTAAACTCTTACTGACACCGAGACCTGAACGACTGGGAGTTCTGTTAGATTATGATGAGGGTCAGCTGTCATTTTACAACGTCAAAGAGAGTAAACATCTCCTGACCATCAGCACCAGATTCTCTGGATCAGTCGTTCCTCTGTTCAATCCTGGTGTGGGTGACCTGAGTTCACTTAGAATCCTGGATTACCACTCCTGATCTAGTGTAACAACAAAACTTTAAATGCAGCACAGTGGGACACAAAAAAATCCATCCTTTAGATGATGCTTCAAAAACTACACAAGGATGATGATGATGATGATGATAACCCATATAACCCCTAATTTCTCCTTAAGTGGAACAAAAGATATGTAAAAAAAAAAAAAAAAAAAAAATACAAATACTAACTTTTTTAAACTTATATATTTGAAATACAAAACACATTTGTGTGCTGTTTGAAGCAGTCCAGTACACTTGCATTATATGCACTAAAAATCTTTGTGTTCATTTGAAGAAACTAATATACTTCTGGGATGGCATGAAGGTGAGTAAATGAGAGAATTTTAATTTTTGAGCCAGATGTGATTCAGAGGCCAGAAATATATTCCAGACAGAATATAAGAACTTGTGTTGAATTAATGATGAGTCACATAGAATTAAAACATATAATATGTTGTAACAATAATTCTTCATTTTAAAGTGCCCCTATTATGGATTATGAAAGGTTCATATTTTGGTTTTGGGAGTCCCCAACACCAGGTTGACATGCATGCAATGGCCAAAAAACACTTTCACTGTCTTATTTAAAATTGTCCTACATCACTGTTTTACCTTTTTTGTAAAGGGTGTTTGACCCTTCTTGTACGTTCAGTTTGTAAACACTGGGTCTGTACTTCTGCAGTGAAGTAGGATGATTTTCCTACTTGTTTTAAGGGGAGGGGGGTTCAAGTTTTTAGGGGGGTCTGAGCGCAACAAGTGCTAATGTTTCAAGTTCATGTCAACATGGAACGGCTTGGGATTTGTTTGAAAAACAACTCGTTTAAATGATTCTGAATCGACTCTCTTGTGAGAGACAATAACTTTATACACGGTGCACTTTCAGATTTAAAACTTTGCACAACGTTTTCTTTCACTTAGAGCTGTGTTACACACTGCATGAGAGGCCATTTTCAAAAATCCATTATAAGGGCACTTTAAGTCTACCTTGGTCTTAAACTGTACTGTTGTACTGCACTCTTAAAAATAAAGGTGCTTTAAAAGGGTCTTCACAGCGATGCCATAGAAGAACAGTTTTTGGTTCTACAAAGAACCATTCAGTCAAATGTTCTTTAAAGAACCATTTCTTTTTTTACATTTTTCATCTTTTGCCACAAAGAACCTTTTGTGAATCAGAAAGGTTCTTCAGATAATAAAGGTTCTTTATGGAACCATTTAGACAAAAAAAGTTCTTCTACGGCATCTTGAAGCACCTTTATTTTTAAGAGTGTGGACTGTTTCTCTGTACTGGATTTTGTTACACTACCACACAGATGACAAAAACAAGATGCTCAGTGTAAATAAAAGAAGAGAAAAGCACATGGACTGCATCACAAAAAGAGAGATTATTTCTTGTAAATAAAATGGTAAAAAGTGCAGAAGGAGACATTCAGTAGAATGTCCAGATGGCTCTTTTCTGTAGGGTGTGGGACTGTTAATATGATTGAACTTTGAATACGCTGTAATATGACATAAAGCACTATGAAAGTATCCTAACGGTAGTGCACATGACTTGTGTGCTTTATTCAAAGTGTTCTAATTTCTGAAGTTTATCTTATGACAACAGAACACTTAGAATAATTCACATAAGTGTGAACAGAAGTTGATCAGCTTTACACAACAGACCAGCATTCTCAATACAGACTCCAAACGCATGAGAAGAAATGGACGTGAATTAGGCCTACCTGTCCAAAGACGCTGCTCAGCAGGTTGGTCTACACCTTCAAGACGTCCTCACTGGATTTCTGCCTTTTATTCTACTTGGTCACTGCATGCCATCACGTGGAGGAGTGATTCTAATATAAGAATTTAAGAGTAAGAATATAAGTGAATACAGTTATTATTATGAAATTTCTTAGTTATTAATGTGTCCTGAATGTGTCCTGTCCTGTCTGTAGGCGGTGCTTTCTCTGTGCCAATCTGTTTTTTTTTTTTTTTTTAAATAAGTTTTTTTTTTTTTTTTTTTGTTGAGTTTTAACATAAATGTGACACAATACATGTATAAATACTATGGCATACTATAATAGAAAAAAAAAACAAAAAAACAAAAAAACAAAACAAAAAAAAGACACTATCGAGTGTGGATTTTCCATTATATTCAATTGCCTCATAACAACAGAAAACACAGACAGATGTATGTTCACACTGGATATATCATTACACAAACTCACAAACAGAATAACACTGAACATAAAGTGTCACTCATCATCTGATGACATCTGTCTTATTTCTTATTTACAGAAAGCAAAAGTAAAACAAAGAAATCAGAAGCATGTTTGGATTCTCACTGATTTTCATCTATTTGATCCTTTACACTTAAAAATATTTGACAATAACTGATTTAACATGTGACGAGTCTCCGGGTTAGTTTGTTTCCTCGTTGAACAGTCTGATTGATCATTTATTCTGGAAAATTCTCCCTCAGAGTTTGTTGGTCGTGTCAAACCAAGCCAGTCAAACTTTTAAATACAAAAAAAAAAAAACTGTCCAAGGCACTCGAGTAATGTAAAAAATATAAAAAGCCTTTATTCACACGGCTTTCAAATTTTAAAAACAACACATTTGTGCACCGACGCGTTACGGCTAACTTAGTTCATCACATGACATAGTCACCTGAACAGGTATCAAAACAACAGCAAGAGGATTACTAATCATAATTATAATCACACCAAATAAATTCAAAACAATTCAAAGCACTGTAACAATTCTTTTAATTTCAATACAAAGTAAAACATATATAATTAATAATAATAATAATAATAATAATAATAATAATAATACAAATATTCTCATGAAACACAACATAAATCCAAAAAACAATCACATCTATTACAAACAGGGGGGGGGGGGGGGGGGGGGGAAGATACAAAAAAGGGGAAAAAAATAAATAAATAAAAATAATCCAATTCTTCATTTAAACCTGGAAACTGAGTTGCCTTTAAAGTATAAATCCAAAAAGACTCTCTTTGTTGTACCTTTTAATCCTATCTCCTCTCCTTATTGACTTTGGAACATGCTCTATGCCCACTGTTTTCAATGTACTGGGGTTACCGTGATTTTTATCTAAATAATGTAAAGCAATAGGATATTGAGGATTACAATTGCATATAGCATTCTTATGTTCTACCAATCTCAACTTCAATTTTCTTTTAGTCATCCCTATATAAAAACAGCCACATGGACACTCCAACCTATACACCACAAATGAAGTATTGCAATTGATAAATGAATTTACTTTAAACTCATGGCCTGATGTTACACCAATAAATATATTTGTCTTGACCGTATTCTCACAATGATTGCAATTACTACGTGTGTAATTTCCCACGTTTGAACTTAACCAAGTGCTTGGCCTTCTGGAGGAAAGATGACTACTCACCAATTCATCTTTAATTGTTGGAGCTCTTCTAAACACAATGAAAGGAGATTCACGTAGAACTTCCCTAAGGTGAGGATCACTCTTCAAGATATCCCAATTAGTTTCTACTATTTTCTTAATTTTATGCGCCTCTGTACTGTATTGTGTAACAAAATAAACTGAATTTTCAGAATTACTTGATTTTGTCTTATACTTGTACTAATAACTCATCTCTACTAATGTTTTTAGCTTTATTGTATGCTTTATGAATCACACCATTTTTATATCCTCGTTCTTTAAATCTTTGAATCATATCTTGGGCCCTGATATCAAAATCCTCCTCCTTAATCACAAATCCTTTTTAACCTCTGAAATTGTCCAAAGGGGATGTTATCAATGAACCATGGGGGATGAAAACGGTCTGCTCTTAAAATAGGTTTTCTGTCTGTTTCTTTTCTGAAAATAGTTGTATGTAGTTTTCCTTCATTGTCCTTAAATATTCTTAAATCCAAAAAAATTATTTGAGTAAATGAAAAATCCAAACCAAGCTTCAAATGTGCATTCGTAGTATCAAATATGAATGAAAAGCCAACAGATCTACCTCAGAGCCAGACCATATCACAATGACATCGTCTATAAATCTTCCCCGCCACACAATACTTTTAAATACATTTTAGCATTTCCTAATAAACATGGAATTTCAGCATTGGTCCGTGGCCTTGTGTATCCTCTGGGGGTCAATGTGAAGACTGATCAATTTTGAACAGTGACAGGTCATAAATGATGTAGTGGACAGCACATTCTAGGGCCCCTCTCTGACCACAATAGTGGAAAGAGGTTTGCTACATTTTGATTGGATCTTGTTGAACTAACATAAGCAAACTGGCCAACACCATCAGAAAAAGATGCCAGGACAGCAGCCAGACATCTCTTAGAGAGCAAGGAGAAGACCTTTGGTACCAAACCCGGGAAGGACAGAACTTCCTATTGGTCAAAATCAGGCTTGTGCACAATTCAGAATTGGCCGCCATTCAATTCATGAGTTGGAATTTGAATTGAATTGACTCCGCCCCACAGGAAGTTGAATTTGAATTGGAGTTGGAATGACAGGAAGTGGAATTAAATTCATGGCAATTCAAAGACATTCCACACAGTCATACGACAGAAAGAATGTGTTGAATCTCACATACAATTACATTAATTTTGTAATTTAATAGCATCATTTCATTACACATAACTAGTCACTCCTCAACCCTGCATACATTTTGTTCCAACATATAGATAATGATCAAATTCTTGAAATAAATTACTCCCTCAATGTTTGATTAGTTTTGTTCAAAATGTTATTTTCATTTCAAAGTAATCAAATGACACAAAGTCGTTGTAAATGCAGTTGTCGTTTATTCCAATGCAAAACTCATTGAGCAACACTGTTGCATCTAATTCTCAACAGCTCCCAACCATTTTAAATACTTGGTTAAAGCAAAGCATTCTGGGATATGGAGTCACGTTCTATTGTGTTCCACAAAATTACAATTCCAATAAATCAAACTTAATTATGTGTTCTGTGACTAGAGCTTTTAACATTCATTGCTGGGGGGAAACATTTCCTGTTAATGTAATCTGTACAAGTAGTTCAAACTAATATCATTTATAGAATATGTAATGAAATCATATCTGACATGTATTGTAAAGCTTCATTGTTAAACACTTCACTTATGTATATGAATTTCTTTGAATTTGTATTGAATTGCAATTCTGCTTCCTTTAATTCAAATTCGAATTGTAATTCTAGGTCCTGTTTTTGACATCAATTCAAATTCAATTCAAATTCAAGAATTGAATTGGAATTTAGGAGTCATTCTCAATTCAATTCTGAATTGTGCACAAGCCTGGTGATCACATGAAGAGTCTTTGAAAAGAGAGTTAATGACTTTAGCAGGAACCTGCCCTCTGTCCCCGTAATGCTCTGATTCATTTAAAAGGTTTGTTTAAACAACAACTTGTCCGGGCATAAGGCAGCTACAGATACAAGAAAAGACTTTGTTCTTTGGATACCAGCCAACTTTCAAAGTTGTAAACTACGCCTGAATGAAACGACACATGTGGGGTCTTCATAAGGAGTGATTTCTGGGGATCAGTGGGCCTCTTGAGAATATTAAATTGCACTTGAAAAGCAAAGATTATGATAAAAGAAAAAGCGTACACATTTCCCTACCACATCAGACTCCTGATGTCCTGCGTTAGAAAATATCTACACTGTTAAAACCTATTACACAATATGTTATATTTACACATGCCTGATCACTTGTCACTAGTCACTTGTCCGGATTGACACATTGATTAGCTAATAAAAAATAATCTAAGAATATCAACCATCATGTGGAGGATGTTCATTAATGTGTTAAGATTTTCTAATCACTGTACTACATAAAAGAGATTTCCATCGAACCATCCTCCACACCGCTTATCCTCTATTGAGTTTGAGTTTAACACACAATTTGGGGTTTTCAAAATATGACATTTATTCTAGACATTACAAATTAATAAACAAATAGTTGAATTAGTTGCCAACATCACTCATTTCTTACCACTGAATTGTACAGCAGGAACTTCTAATTTGGTCAGTAAACAGAAGCAAAAACCTCTCAGATAATCATAAATACATATTTACTTTCAAACGTATTTTTATTATAAGTAAGTAATTAATGAAAATATTGATGAATGAATGTTAGTCAGTCATCCAGTAAGACGAACATTTTTGTGCAGCATATGAAGGTAGAAATAAGCTCACAAAATTATGATTTTACTGTGAGCTTTTCACACTATACACTTATCCTTTTATTATTTTGGCTATACAGTTGGATTTTTCTGACCATTATTACACACTGACTTTAACTGATATTATCTTAATTTATTAAATGCCATATTACACTAATGCCAGTCATGTAATTCTGCAAAATGTACTTAATGGTTTTATAAAAAATAAATATTTAAGCATTTTGTAACAAAACTGTTCTGATGCACAGGTCAAGATCCAAAGGAGTTTATTAAAGGGTATTCCAAAGCTGTAGTCCAATAAACAGGCAAGAGGTCATTATAGGGTACAGTCCAACACAAAACACTCAAGCAAACAGGGAAATCCAGAAACAGGCAGGGGTCAAAACCATAGAACAGAAAGACAACAAAACACTCAGATATGCAGCAGCAACACTAGCAAAGACACAGGGAAAATAAAGAATTGTGGGAGATGGAGACCAGACCAGAATGGAATGGCAATGGAGTAGAGAGGAGTGCCCTCTGGTGGATGTCCAGGACACTTCATCTTCTAATCGTCACACATTTTAGCTTCATATTGATTTTCACACAAAAAAACATATGCAAAGTTTTAAGGTTACATAGTTTTATTTTATAAAGTCAAAGCTAAAAATAATGTAGGGAGCGTTGCTTTTAGGCTGTAAAAATGAAGCATAGAAAAACAACAAAAAATATATATATATATAGGGAACGTTTTGTATTTTCCTTAAGGTCCGGGGCGCCCAATTCCCTTTATGTTCCTGTGCGCGGTTCCTGGAGATCTGGCGTCCGTAAACACGACCTAAGCGTAAACACGAGCGCTGAAATATGTGTGAATTTAACAGCAGATTCAATCGCACACACACTGTCTGCAGACCTGCTGATGACGTCTGTTTATTGGGGGTCATAAACTGCAGTTAAACTGAAAATAGAACAGGAGGAAGAACAGGGGAGCGTTTGATTCTATTTCATCGTTTATATCTGACTCTGTTCTTGTGTTGAACGCGTGGAATGGCTCAAATTCATCTAAACTAACCAGATTACTGAGATTTATCGGACGAGTCTTTGAACCTCATTGAATGCGACAGTCCGATCGATTACGTCTCTCCTCTAATTTATTCTGGAGGAATATATCTCAGAGTTAGTTTTATTTGAGTCTGTCTGTGTTTCCGCAGGGATGTTGTCGATTATCATCGTTTTACTGGTGAATCTCCTCATAGAGACTTCTGGTAAGAACACTGTAATGACACTCATTGATTGTGCCTGTTGTTCATAATATGATCACTAGATGGCACTGTGTTCAGTGGCGTGCTTGAGAAACTATGCAAGAGACAGAAGATCAGAATCAGAATCAGAAAGCTTTTATTGCCAAGTGTGCTTGCGCATACTAGGAATTTGTTTTAGCGTCATTAGCTTCCAGTACACAGAGATAGCAACAACATACAGCCAATAAACATAAGATGAGAATAAAATACACGTATGTAAATATAAATAGACAAAACTTAGAAAAATAAGATGAGAATAAAATCAGAAGATCAGTCATTCAAGGAAGAGCACATAAATGCGAGCAGAAATGAAAAACGTAGACCTAGACATGTGGAGCTGGAGTAATGGTGAAAATTATTTTGCCAAACAATGTTTTTCTAAAGAAAAAAGTGAAACAGAAAGAGCGATCTGTCAAGACAATATGAAATAATGAAATTGACCTGGATGATACATTCTTTATCAGCATGGTAACCTGGTTAGCTAGATACTGGTGCTAAAGCAAATTTGAGCAGCATGTCGGAATTAAAAGAATGAGAGAAAAGCCAAAAATCAGGAAAAAGTCTCTATAACAGACAAACCACTGACTCTCTTTTAGCACATGCAAACTGACAGTTACAGTGAAAAATAAAGCTGCTTGCTGCTTACAAGATTCAGCTGAAGGAAAATGCACTGTAGTCTGTCTGTAGTGTATGAATGTTGAGTTCCAGCAGCGCTTAAGGATCGTCTAAAGAAAGAACACTGGGAGTTACCAAAAGAATAGAAGAACCAACTGACTGGGTGAACTCCATGATGTGTGTCAAGAATAGAGACTTGAGAGTATGTACGACACTTTCAAATACCAAAACGTGAAGAAATAATGAATGAAATGTCAGGTGCCAAATATTATACAAAGCTTGATGCTTTGCAAGGATTGCGTGGACAGCTCCAACTACTGTACCTTCAACACTCCGTTTAGTAGATATTCCTTGAGATTGCACATGACATGCAGAAAAGATAGTAAATGTTTTACGCATGATTTAGTAAAATGAGGGAACAAATTATTATATCATGTACTTGTTTTAATTTTTTCTCCCTACATGTCATGTGAAGGGCTCTGTATTTAAATACCTAGATCTCACCCGTGAAAATTCGCAGATCAAGGCCTAATGAAACATATGTTTATTTTATAGGATAAATTAAACTTATATTAAATAATATATTAAACAAATACAGACTAACACTGTACATTTCATTGAGCGTGTGTTTCTGTGTGTGTCAGTGTCGTTCACTGTAGTGGTTCCTGGTGATCCTGTAGTGGCTCATGTGGGATCCACAGTGATTCTGCCCTGCTGGATCTCTTCTCCTGAGAACGCTGAAGCTCTGGAGATCCGCTGGTACCGTCAGGATCAGTTCAGCAACCCTGTTCTCCACTATAATCATGGGAAGATCCAGAACATCCATGAATGTTTCAGGAACCGAACCTCTTTGTCTCCGCGGTCAGATCAGTCCGGTGGACTGAAGGATGGAGACGTCTCTCTACGGCTGGAGAAACTCACATTTCAGGATGAAGGTTCATTTCACTGTGATGTGAGTGGAGACACGTCATATGGCAGCAAAGTAGTAGATCTCAAAATCACTGGTGAGTCAAAAACTACAATTCATGTTCTCATGGATCTACACCTCATAAGGAACAGTTACTGCAGAAGTTACTGTACTCTCCTTTAAACTCTCTCTTTAAACCTAATTTTTTTCAGATTCATCAGGTCCATGGAAGGCTCTTTTCTTCACCATTCTCGTTCTTCTCCTTTGTTTGATTCTGGGTTTGGTTTGGTTGATCCACAAATACAGACAAAAACTAACCGGTACAATCATTTTAAAAGATTCAGTCTTTTAAACAGTGTTTTGTTTTATGCATCTCATGGGTTGATATTTTTAATTGGGTTTGATTGTTTAATGTTTTGCAGGGAAGAAAGCAGCAGGTCAAAGTAGGTAACATGCATCATTCATTTGTCATCTGAACACAGTCATGAACCAGATGAATCCTGTTACTGGGAGAAAACGACTCATTTCTCAGCTCTCATTTGGCTTTAGAGTTTCAGACAAAAATCTGGTGCTTCCCAGTTAGATTAAGTTGACTTCCTGTCAACTGTATGATCCTGTATTGAAGACAACTTTGAGAATGAGAATCTATAAATTAAGGGAAAATTCATTTGTTACACATTATGATTCCTAAAACATTATATAAATCAACACGATTAGTAAATGATCTTTAAATGTTTTAGATGCAAGGCCTTTGATCATTGTGCCTTCTTGCCTCTTATGTATGAGCAGTTCAAAGTTTTAAAACCAGAAACACCACTCACTGCTCTTGTCTGGCAAATTAAATATGTCAGATATGTAAACAGAGATTCTGTCTCTCTGGCTGAAAGTGTTAAAGCGCCATTTAATGTGCTCTACAAAGTCTGGAGTATTTGTGAAGCTGATTAATAATTAAACTTTGTATTGAAATTTTCTCTCATTTTAGTTTGTGTGGAGAAAACTGCGGGGAACCTAACAAAACAAGGTATTTATATTAAATAATTTTCCTTTCAGATCTTCAGTGTGTCACAGGTTGTTGGGGTAGAAGGTGGAAAGAGCACAAAGGAGGCAAAATGTCCAAATAAACAGTTTTTAACAAACCCAAATGGAAAACAAGAAGAAAACAACCTCATAATATAACAAAGAGAGAACAAAGAAACTGGGGAAAGGCAGGGCTGTGAGTACTAAACCAAACGAGGGCCTAATAAGGATAATGAACTAGACACAGATGAACAGAATAACTAATTAAGCCACACAGGAAAACTAGCTCAGGGGAAAAACACATAATGCGTTCCAGACAGGATATCGCCCTCCGAAGGGCACTTGAAAACAATCATGGCCACCATATTGAAGGGTTGTTCCAAACCGAAGTGCTCAAAACTGGGCACTTCAAAAGGGCCACTTGCTAATTATACACTCACAATGTGATATAATACTACCAAAAAAATAACGCCACTCATCTACTGAAATCCCAGATAACCAGAGAATGAAAATATAAACATTAAATAAATAAATATAAAAATGATTTGTGTTTGGGATGCTTTGAGCACGGATACTGTAGTATACACTGTAAATTTGAAAACGTTTAGCTTAAATGTTTAATATGAATAAACAGTGCTCATAAACAGCTGCTGAAATAGTATTCTCAAGTGAAATTCATTTGGGGCTTGGACCCGGAAACAGCATGTGTTGGTGCATTCGTTGGACACATTATGTCACCACTTAACAAGCAGACAATTTAGAGCAGTATCATTTCAGTATGGAAAATAAATATAATGCACAGCATTATCTGCTTTTACATTCCCACTGTCACATAATTATTCACTCACCTTCTGTAACACACTCATTTCTTTTGTATATTGATACTGATGTTTTATTTTAATTACTGCTGCAGATTTTTTTCCTGTTCACATTATTATCATATTTTTTATTATTATTTTAGTTGTGGGAGACATAAATATAGAGGAACTGAGGAAATATGCAGGTATGACATCATTTCATTTATATATGCATGTACAGTGTTGGGAAGATTACTTTCAAAATGTAATAGGTTACAGATTACAAGTTACTCTATTTAAAATGTAATAAGTAGTGTGACCTTTCAATTACTTTGTAAAAGTACATTATCCCACTTATAACACAGCTGCTTGCCATAAAAGTAAAAAATGAGGCATGAAACACTGGTCTAAGTTGAAATATTTGAACGCAAAGCTTCCATGAAGAAATCATTTGCTAGCAAGTGCTAAGCTGACAGAATTAAGAAATTGTACACATAATATTAAATTGTTAATATTGAGTTTTAATATTTTATTAGCTAACCAAACACGAAGCTTCCACCAATAAAAACAATCAAACGTATAGCGCCGACTTATGATGACTCTCATGAGTCCGGATGAGTCTGTTTTATAAGCTTTTACCAGTTGTTATCGGGGAGTAACATACCTTGGAATGTCATAACTGACCAATCAGAATCAAGCATTCCACAGAGCCATGTAATAATATAATTTAAAGCACAGCCACACAAATTCAGACTTAACAGCTCTTATTTACTTTGAGATCATTCTGAGGTTAAATACAGATTTGAAATCATAACAAGAAATAGTTCAATAGCTATGAAACTGGTTTTGAAATCAAATGTTTGCATAAATATGACTGGAAACACTTGCATCTAGCAATGCCTTGGAAAAAAAAATTAAGAATAAGCATGTCAGCTCAAACGAGACACCAATGTTTCAGGAGTTTAAGACACAGAATAGAACACATCATCGCAGGTTATGAGCACTTTAGAGATATTGAGCTTCAAAGTTTTTGTGTTCCATAGACTTTTCTAAAAAAAGGCACAAAATGTGCACGGCTTACAAAAGAAACATCAAATAATGTAAATAAGTTGTCACCAAATAAGAATATGCAAATAACTTAATTTTGACAAAAATTTCAGATAGAACCTTATAATTCTAAGGCGACGATGTGTCCTATTCTGTGTCCTAAACTCCTAAAACATTGGTGTCTCATTTTAGAGCAGTCACAATGCAATTTTGGAAAGAAGTCAATTAAATCTGTGTGTGGGTGTGTATAAAAAAAACATTCAGATGTAATCCCCTTTGTAATCATTAACATTTTCAAAAATAACTGTAATTTAATTACACATTTTTTCTCAGTAACTGTAACTAATTACAGTTACATTGATTTTGTAATTAAATTACGTAATTCTGTTACATGTAACTGGTTACTCCCCAACACTGTGCATGTATATATATATATATATAGTGTGTGTGTGTATGGAATGATCTCATATTCATGAGGATTAATAATAGTTTCTGATGTATTTTTTCCTCACAGTTGAGATCACTGTTGACTGTGAGCATTCACATCCAGATCTGAAGGTTTTTAAAGACTGTAAAATGGTGAGGGACGGTCCAGGATATGATCACACTGGAGAGGGATTTCCATATGAATTATGTGCATTTGGAGCCCAAAGATTCACCTCTGGTCGTCACTATTGGGAGGTAGAGCTGACACGAGAAAATTCACCTCCTAAAAACTACTGGTTAATTGGTGTGGTGAAAGAGGAAACTTTTACTTCACAAGACAGATCTGCTTTAACTCCATCAAGTGGTTTCTGGTTCTTGTGTTCAGACGGTCCTAATGGCTTTCACACCAGCACTGACCAATCAGTTACATTCTCACTCTCACCGAGACCTGAACGACTGGGAGTTCTGTTAGATTATGATGAGGGTCAGCTGTCATTTTACAACGTCAAAGAGAGTAAACATCTCCTGACCATCAGCACCAGATTCTCTGGATCAGTCGTTCCTCTGTTCAATCCTGGTGTTGGTGATCATTGTGCACTTGAAATTCTGGATTGTCCAGAACCTGTAGAATCAGCTGAAGAGTCCAGTCAACCTTTACTGAGTAGTAAGAGCTCAAACGCCTGACTGACCACTGCAGTTTCAAAAGCATCATCTATTTGCACACATGAACACTTTTCCCTCTAACACCCAGAGTAAAGCATCATTTTACATCATAGTTTGAGTGGAACAAACACAAGACAACTGAAAGAAAACAGAAATGCCAATTAAAAGCAAACGGTTAGAAATACAGCTGGGAAGCATCTTAAACAATATTCTAGAATGATCAAACATCTCTACTGAATTCACCTCATTTCTGCTTAGTTTCTGAGGTGTAAAATGACATTGAAAGAATACAAGTCAATTAAATTGAACAAATTCTACTGAATGGGGCAAATAATATTAAGTTCTGGCCTCCACCTGATCAACCGAGATCTCAAACGCTTAAGTTTCTACACGAAACTGAGTACTAATCGATCATTTAAGTGTATTATTTTGTATTACAAATGTTGGTAGTTCTAATGACAAATTTCTTGTGATGTTCCTAATTTGCAAGTCATTTTGGAAAAAAGTATCTGCTAATTGAAAGTGTCTGTAAATGCAAATGTTCACAATAATAGGATAGCATACGGACAGGGCTAAAAGACCTTTATCAGGATAAATGGCTATAAGCTGCCTCAGCCAAATACTTTGATATTTTAATGGATGATCATTGGGTCTTATGTTTCTTTTATAAAATATTGTAACTGATATTTAATTGCTGTGTTGATTTAATAAAAGACACAATGATCTGAAGAGCAAAGTCTGATACAGATTGCTGAAGCTGATTCCACAAAACAAGATGCTCAAAGCAAATTAAACAAGAGAAAACACACGGAGACAACAACAGAACTGCATCGAAAAAAAAAAAAAGAGAAATTATTTCTTAAAAGTAAAATGGTGCAGAAGTGCATAAAGAGATTGTCCAGACAGCCCTTTTCCATAATGGGAACTGGGACTGATAATATGATGTTAAATATATTGTGCTCATTATCAATCCATATAAATCACCATAAAAGTATCAAACCCTGTATTTGTAAACAGTTCATTAAACTGAATTGATACTATAACAAAAGTGTTTTTTTGTTTGTTTGTTTTCAACCAATCAAGTGCAAGTATTTTCCATAATATGGAATCATATATTTTGGTCTTAAGAAAAACTAATAAACCAATAAACCACTTTTATTTATAAAAAAAGACAGAATCAATCTCTCCCTAACCTTATTAGAGGTTTAGATCCAACAGGGTCAAACTAGATGCAAACCTGATTTCACTATGAGAAAATTCACAAAACTGTTCATCCATCAAACACAGGGACAGAATGAAGAATCATCTTCTAGCTGGCAGTCAGTCATGCTCATTATCAGTCCATATAGTCATACTATTGATCTAGATATCACATACTGCAGGGCAGGCTTTTCCCTCTTGGTATATTTTTGTACTATCAATATAACAAAAGATAATGTGGGGAAAACTTCTCAAACATTACATGTCAAAGTGACAAGTTGGGAGTTTCCATTACATTCATTTGCCTCATAACAACAGAAAACACAGACGAAATGTATGTTCACAACGCAAATACCATTACACAATCACGCTGAATATATGAAGTGTCATTCATCATCTCTTGACAGATGCTTATCATCATTCATCATCTATTTTTAGAAAGCAAAAGTAAAACAGGAAAAACAGACAAAGTTTTGTCTCCGGTGAGTTTGTTTCTTCACTGAATACAACAGTCTGTTCGATTTATGTTTCTCATATCATTTATTCTGGAAGAAAATCTCCCTCAGAGTTTGTTTTATTTGAGTCTGTCTGTATTTTCACAGACATGTTGTTGATTATTATCGCTTTACTGGTGAATCTCCTCATCGAGACCTCTGGTAAGAACACCTAAACACCACAAACACGTTTTCATGAAGTTTCATGGTATAAATATTTCATACAAGCCTGATGAGATAAAGTATATTCATATTTATCAAGTTACTCGTATATGTGATCAGTTTCTGCTTTATGTTATTGCATTAGATTACATGTGTTTAGACATGTAATGTGATTTAGGATAATCTGAAATCTAAACTCTGTCATCAAACTCTTACTCTTAACTACTCTTTGCTATCGCTAGCCTTTCCGAAGCCGGCTACCCTACCTTTAATGTGCAAAATTTTGCATCAAACATCAGTTATAGGCTATAGAGTCAACAGTGTAACAATGTATTAAGCACAGGATTCGCTTTAAAACCAATCAGTTTTCTGTTCGTTAATGTGGCGAATCCGCAAAGTCCACACTCTACGCTGGAAATTCATCGCTCTCACATGGAACTCCCAAACATGTGGATTCCTAGTAAAAATGCTGGATTTCGCCTGCAAAAATTCACAGAACAAAGATAAATTAAATTTACATTTTATATTTTTTATATAATAAATTCAATTCATATTAAATAAAAACAGATTACAGAGTAACACACTGTATATTTCATTGAGCGTGTGTTTCTGTGTGTGTCAGTGTCGTTCACTGTTGTGGTTCCTGGTGATCCTGTAGTGGCTCATGTGGGATCCACAGTGATTCTGCCCTGCCGGATCTCTCCTCCTGAGAACGCTGAAGCTCTGGAGATCCGCTGGTACCATCAGGATCAGTTCAACAACCCTGTTCTCCTCTATAATCATGGGAAGATCCAGGACACCCATGAATGTTTCAGGAACCGAACCTCTTTGTCTCCGCAGTCAGATCAGTCTGGTGGACTGAAGGATGGAGACGTCTCTCTACGGCTGGAGAAACTCACACTTCATGATGATGGTTCATTTCACTGTGATGTGAGTGGAGAAAGTTCATATGGCAGCAAAGCAGTACATCTCAAAATCACTGGTGAGTCAAAAACTACAATTCATCGTGTGTTTTTTTTTTTATGGATCTACACCTTAGTAAAGAAATAGTTAATCTGCAGAAATGACTGTCCATCATGATTGCTTCAAATGCATATGACTTTTTTTCCACTGTGTGTAGACACACAATGTTTGATTCTTGGGTCTGATGCGTTTCTTTCTTGAATAGATTGATGATAAAATGCGACGTCCATACCTATATATAAAGTTGGACATTCCGATCTGTTTATTGTCCATTTCTTTTCATGAAATAAAAAAGCAAACAACAAAAATAAAGAACCATCCAAGTCCGTTACGGTCAAAAAAGTTTGTTGGACCTTCTTCGGTGCCCACTTCCGAGTTAACTTGAGAGCACAAACACATTACAAAAGAAACTTACAACAACCAAAAAATATGGCTCCTACACACCAGCCCCTAATTGTTTATGACTGGGTGAGGAATAAACAACTCAATTAACATCTTACACAAGGAGCCATGAGCCACAATCACAAATATACAAAAGGATTTTTGTAGATCTAACTAAACCTTTTTGATCTATGATCGTTTCTAGCACTTTTCCAAGCATCCAAGAATTGTGATGGGCCACAGTGTCTGCAATGAGAACAATGTCACGTCTTTCTTCGGTCCACTTTTGCCTTTCTTGAAGTAGAGGCAAGCATTCTATAATCCACCTCTTCAGAAAGAGGTCAGAGAGGTGTTGTACCTGCCTCCATCTTCTTCTTCCATACTGGTCCTTTTCATCAAACAGCCCAGGATTGGTGTTGTTCTCACTGTAAGAAGATGGTTGGGGGTGAGTGGCAATAAATCATTTGGATCCTCAGAAGGTTAGGGTTAGGGTTATCATTTAGGATAGCCTCTGTTTTATATAGAAAGGTGTGCAATTCATCATCATTCTTATGATGCGTTCCCATGTGCCTCCATAGGTGGTTTAAAACTCTACTTGATGTCTTTGTGTGCCAAGATTTTCAAAAGGATTCACCTGGCAGCTGCATTGGCGTGGGTGATCCAGTACTTTCTTCTTGATGTAGAAAGAATATGATTCCTTCCACCATCACCAATCTGTTCACGTATGTGCTTAAGGATAAGCTTGGAAAAATGCTGATCTTTGGAGAGAATTACAGGATGCTTTACCTTTTCTGGCATTGCGATTCTGCATAGCCGACCACCAACTCTCAACAGTCCATCTTCAAGAATAGGGTTTAGCTTATAAATAGTACTATTCATTCTGATTTTAGATTTCCATGCCAAACCTCTCTGGATGACAGAATTGGATGATGGCCTTTTCTGCTTCAAATATGTCATCTGAAGACAAGCATTGTTATTGTTATTGAAGTCTTAAGTTCCTGCACATTGCTCTGGTCATCTAAAGCCCCAATAGACAGCTTTCGTTGGCGGCTCAGTTCCAGCAAAATGCTCTTTAGCTTCAGTAATCATTCTACTGCTACTCTGAGTCGTTTCCACTCAGAAAATTAACTATGAGTGGCATTATTGGCATCTTCTACATCTACAAGATTTGTTGTGAGCTCCCTTTTAATTTGTGGATCATTATCAGAATTATCCATCTCAGTGCTGTGATTTAACCACTCTTCTTCTGATTTCCACAGAAATTTTGGACCACTTTACCACCTTTTGCAGGTTATGAGCTTCTGAACCGTCATTCCTCTAGACACATCATCTGCTGGATTTTGAGAAGTGTAGATGTACTTTCACTGGCTCACATCCACTTCTTCAGCTTAGCCTCATTTCACACCACTGGTTTACATGTAGGTCAGTTGTCCCAATTTCGGATATGTGTCCGATTAAAATCCACATTTGGAAGTGGCCCAGATCGATTGCGGATTTTTGTGTTTACGTGTGTGCAACAAATTCTGATCTGTGTCAGATGTGAGCAAAAAATCTGATTTCTTGTGCCAGTGTAAATGCAGCCTTTATTGCTCAATGCTTACTTGTCCTGGAAGAATAGCAAGAATGCCATTGTTATTTCCAGACCTTTTATGATTACATGCTTGTGCAGACACAAGTGTGTTGTTTACTGTTGGTGCAGTTGTTTCCACATGATGTCTACTGTATTCTAGATATACCCAAATATTGGATCAGAAATAATTTTAACTTGATGCTCAATAAATGAGACCATTGAGATCGTCAATTCCAGTTCCTGCTAGTATAGTGTAGCTAACTTTTTCCATGTAGGCAGTCCTGCCTCTTAGCCCATGCAGCTCTCACAGTACATCCACAGCGATAATCCACAATTTAATCCATGAACAGCTTTTCAAATCCAGCCGCTGCTTTCAAATAAGCGATTAACGTGGTATTCCTCCTGCAGACCAGTCGACTCGTCCTTTTAGTCTCCAGCTTGATCCAGTTCAGTGTGTTGATGCAGACTTATCATCCGAACAAATAAAAAACAGCTTTAATTGTGGTCAAGCTTTTTTGACTTTTGTAGGCACGCATTGTTTGATCCTTGGTTCTGACGTGTTTGTTTCTTGAATAGATTTGTAATAAAATACAATGTCCATACCTTTAAAAATAAAGTTGGATATTCCGATCCATTTATTGTCCATTTCTTTCATCAAATAAGAAGCAAACCAAAAAAAAATCCACAAAGAACCATCCATTCAAGTTCATTACGGTCAAAAAAAGTTTGCTTGAGCTTCTTTGGCGTCCACTTCTGAGATAATTTGAGAGCTTAAATACGTTATGCACCCTCTAGTGGTGTGATTACAACAACCAAAAGATGGCTCATACACTGGGGTTTATGGGATTCAGTTATAGGCTGTAGAGCTGCAAGACAAAAAAAAAACCCAAGTATCATAACAGTCTAGTCCAATATATTCTCAAGTCTTTGTCATCCAGTGTAAAGTACAAACTGACAATAAGGTTATTTTAAGAAAACATTACAGTTTTTTTCAATTGCTAACAAGCATTTACCAATACTTGAAGTATTTTTTCTAAACTCTTAACACAGCAACACACCTACATCACACAAAACCATATTTTGTTAAATAAATACAAACTCTACATTTCAAAATGCTGAATACCTTTTTCTACATATACCAACTCTACCAAAACACAGCAAACCCGATTCAAAAACGAATCATTTGGTCAAAACATTAGCACTAGTTTCTATCCAACAGAAACATGTAGTCACTCATAGCACAGTGACTGTCAAAATACTAACAGTTGATGGCTTTACAAAAACTGCATTGATTGTCATGTTTCAGTTCTACCCAAATATAACAGACAATATTTAAATCTATTGTTTTTTTTTTTGTTTTTTTTGGTAATTTGATTTTACTCTAAACAGAAACCCATTTTACATTTTTAGGTGTTGAATGTGTTCTTTCTTGGCAATATACTATCTAAAACTGAATGAGTCATCATTACTTTATAGAATGTACAATAGAAAAAGATAGGAATTTCTCTATGCAGAAATTCGATTGATTGCAATTGCTTTCCAGTGGGTCGGGGTTGGATGTGGATGGTGCCCTATGATAGCTGATGCCAGTGATCAACAGAAATTCCAACATACGTGGCCTTTGGTTACTATGCAAGCTTGTTTCCGTCACAGAAAAAAAAAAAAAGAAAATACGATAATTATGATCATTTTTATCTCACAATTTGGACGTATATTCTTGGAATTCTAAGTTTACATCTTGCAATTCAGACTTTATCAGAATTGTGAGATAAAAAAGTCACAATTACCCTGTACCCTTTATATTCCATGGCAGACATAAGCTTTCGTAGGTTCCACATGTGTAAGGGGAAAATAAACGAACATAAAAATGCACAGTCCAGCACACATTCTTACTCCTCTCCCCTACCTTTTCTTCTCTCCTTTTCTGATCCAACTACTCCTCTACCTCCTACAACTATTTCTCTCCCTCCAGACATTATTTTTTCTCTCCTTGATTCTTTGTGTTGTTCTGCATCAACAAAATCAATTCAAAGAGTTCTTTTTATGTTGATGTAATGGAAAGAGCTTCAACACCTGTTTATTCCTCCAAATGAGAATGGAATCAGCTATTTCTAAATATTTCATTGATCTGTTATTTAAAAATGCTTATTAGTTGTTAAAATATTTTATATAGAAATATTTTTCAATACTTTTGAGCTGCTCTTGTTGCAAAAGTAGAAGCTTTATACTGTATTTAAGGTTTGGAACATTAGATCTTTATTTCTGGCATGTTGTGTTTAAGCATTTGCAAATAAGACTAAAAAGATCCATGATTTTGGTTTTGGGTAAGCTTGTATGAAAAGAAAATGTATGCATTTTAGAAACGTGGTAACTGACTGCATATTGTGTGAAAACAACACAAATTGTGTTAATGTTATGGTCACAACAGACGGATGTTGTGCTTATTGTGTTTAGAGTTTTGAAAATGTGACTACAGATAGGACAAAAGGATGTTAGCAACTGAAAAAAACTCTAACATCATGATGTAAAGCCTGTTGTGAACATACATCAACAGAAACACTAGTGTGAATACCCTTTCATGCTGATTTTCATTGTTTTTTTTTAACCTTAATTATTTATATTCAAAATTTTGCTATATATTTTATTATATATATTGCGTTTAAAATAATTTGGAATTTCTTT